>JAQGAB010000137.1:0-40231 GCA_034696565.1 Isotomurus graminis
AAGTAGTTACACCCACATTATTCTCCCCACAACATCAACTAGGTTTCGGACGATCGTTGGACTTGGAGTTCCAACAAATAAGATCGATTCATACCTCCTGCCTTTACTGATCATTTACCTTCTTCCACTGTATAGTTTCATTTGGGGTACCATGTCAGAGTCCATAGTCCCACGAGTCCTTTCTCAGTCCACTTTCACTACCATAATGGCCTAATCCTTTCAGACTCGCACGATTCAAAGTATCCAGCAATTCGTATGCCAATTCACCTGCTAAAAGAAGCAATTGACAATTCCACTGAGATTTACGTTGCGCTTGTTATCACTCACTTTCATCGCTCAGGATTTGAGACACATTAAAGGAGATTACATTTGCATCTCCAGCGTATTATTGAGCACATTCAACATGTGGAAACCCTGTTAGGCAAGTTTCTCAATACTTTTCCCTTGAAACTTTCCACTGAAATTATTCCTTTTCAATGGGACACTGAATTGACTGTGTAAACGGAAATTTAATTGATAATTGGTAGTCTTTTTTATTCCATACACACCTTAAAATCAATAGTTTAATACATCAAACATGTTGTGAATTTTGTGTGTCGTTTGATGTGAAAGAAATTCTTAAATACTACGCGTATTTAATCTTCTTACATGAGACATGGTTTTAATTTTACTAGTGAACTTCATGTAGAAGGTTGTGAGCCAATCATCATATGGAAAGAAATAATCTCCTCATAATAAAGCAGATCCCTCTGCTCTCTGTGAAAGCTTAGAATATTCATTCTGTAACACACAAAATTCACTAAAATATCGGAAGAGACCTTTTTATACAAATTGTTTCGCTATACAGCAACTCGAACATCGTTGAGGTTCCAAGGAATAAAATTAAATAACTCTGCTGCATTTGAATAACTGAAATTCTATTGATGCCGGATAATCAGGAATGCTGCAGAAAGATTTGTAAAATTCCTGATTAATTATATTTTCGGCCTCTGTACCAGATTAGATCTTGAAATGACGTATTAGTTGAAAAGCAGAGTAATGTATCGAGAAAGTAGGGATAAAGGAGAGCAAGAAAGAGAGAGGAAGCATATTAGGTATTGACTTACCCCATTTCACAGTTTTATTGACTTTCTTTGGAGATTGTTCCTTTTGATTCCTCCGTTGTGCTACCTTTTTCTTCTGATTCCGTATCTCTAATAGACACAATTGCGCTAAAGTCATGCTTAGTAGGTGTGTTCGTGAACGAATAATCTTTCGTACTTTCCTCACCCTATCAGTTTCCTTATGACCAAAAGAACTCGGGAGTTCTACACACCAGCAGCGTGTCTGGAGAATCCATTCTTCTTACCTATACAACTGTATCCATTGTGCTGCGTGAGTTTCCTTTGTAATTGGAGGAGAATCATGCGGCCTTTTCATCGACCTTTCTTGTTTATTTCTAAATTAATTGAACATGATCTCTTAATTCAGTACTCTACTGAAATTTACTCTTCACCAAGTTTACACGCAGATTTAGACTTAAGCACTCCTTCTGATGAGAACTGTTTGGAACGTAAAATCATCATGGTCTCATTCCTTCTGTGTTCCTTAAGTATTTGGTTCCTTTACTTAACAATTATACAAACTGAGCAACCTGTTAAACACAATCAATCATGAATATGAATCACACTCTTCAATACACATCAGTCAAGTGGAGACCCATTGCTCTTTAAAATCATAGATTGCTTCAAAAGTGTGTGTTTAAGGGTGTAGTAGTGGATGATAGAGTGCAAGGCTGCATGAGTGTAAAGAGCATTTTCAGGTTTTGTTAGAGATGTGCTTTCACCAAAATCACTCTTACGTTTACTTAAGAATAAACGAGAAAGTTGTAGAGCAAACATCCTCTAAGAGATACAAGCAGCTAAAAGGAACCACGTTTGGCCGATGTACTTGACTATTAACAATGGTTTCCCTTGTTAGTTTGTTTAAAAGAGGAAATTAAACTTGAGAATTTCGGGTCAGTTTCTCAGATGCGGTGATAGAGTAATACTGAACAAATACATCTAAAAACTTTTGCTCCAATAGTCCCTATGTACCTTTTCTTTCCCAGCCGTTTCCAAAATGATCCGCTGTCCTGTCTTCTCCAGAAAACCGGGGTATTGATTTGTGTAGTTTGATCCCAACGATTTTTAAACTCTGTTACAGAGAATTCTATAAAAACTTCTACGATATTTTTATTCTAATCCACTCAAACATCTGTCACCTGTGTGTATAATACTCTGGATTATCCAACTGAACGGAAGCTTATTGCCCAAATCATCTGCTATTCTGCTGCTTTCATTACAATCAGTGTGTTCATTCTGTTGCTTTGTCCACCTCTGCTGTATGTGTGATATGTACACGCCGGGCAAAACTTCAGGGTCGGAGAAAGTTGTGTAAATCTCTAATCTCATCATGAGCTGGATCTTTTCAAGTTACTCCCACGGTGGAAATTTGATTTGGGAGCTGATGCTGGAGAGGTGCCAATATGAACGATCGAACAATAAGTCAGTGGGCCTTATGTATGGCCGTGTGTGAAGCTTTATTCTTCACGTTCACACGTTCGCAGTAATAAGTTAATAAAATGTTTGATTTACATGGCCTTCTGTGTTCCATGTTTACTCATGTGTAGACAAACGATCAAGACATAAAACACCAACCTCCATTTCCCGAGTACTTTTTGCTTTATCTCGATAATAAGAGTCTGAGACCTTTCTGTAAACATGATTAATGCTACTTGATCATTTAGAATATTCATAGCAGTATGGGAAAAAGGAATAGAAAAGATTGGGGCGATGCTCGAACACGAAGTATTCGAATTGCTATCAGAAAGAGTTGTGCAAAATACGAGGTTGGTAAGGATTAGAGAATTTGCAACTGAGAATTGTAGGCAGATGTGGGTGAATCCTGGGGCATTGCGATATTTTCTTGTTTTCCGTCTATATACATTTGGATGTTGATTGATAACGCAAAGTGAAATATGATTCAGGTCACCAGCTCACCGTGAAGGGTGATGTGCGACGGAGGTTGAAGATCCGGAGGAGGAGTGTCGAGTGGGGAGATGACAGCGGTGGGTGACGTCGTCTCCGGGTGGCCGTGTGCCGCTTGGTTCGCCGGATGTCGAGAGTCACGGAAACTTGTTCTTATCATCGTCGCCATCGCACTTCTTCTGGACAACATGCTCTTGACTACTGTCGGTAAGGCTTCAGCTTATTCATGACGTGGTGGTTATTAAAAGCCACCAACTTCACTAATTCCTCGGCACTTGAAACCTGCTGGATGAAGCAATTTGCCTTCCAGTTATGTTTGCCCTCTCGTTTCCTCTATTCTCCTTGCTCAGTTTCTTATTTTCCTTAAGATGGATGTGGTGAACAGAAATGTACACTGGAAATCGGTGGTAACTTAGAAAGAGTGACTTTCTGTGCACCCATCTTAAAAATGTTTTCATACCATGAGAATCCATTAAGGACTTTCGAGTTGTAATGCTACCAACGAGGGCTGCATACTAAATATAAAGTCCCAGCCAGAAAGTGATAATCTCCTGGACTCTCGACTACTGTGGAACCGGTGAGGAGATGCACAGTCAGAAGGGCGACAACTTTAGCAGCCAAGCCAGACGTGTTAGAATGTTACTCAGACAGCAATGGTATTTGCAGTCACGACCTATCATCTGTCCTCCACACTCTTTTATCCTGTTGAATTCGAATGCCGTAGAGTTGATTAAGTTCTTGAGATCTTGCACTCCATTTAATTGCACACATACCGTTTCCCAATGATTGTTCCTCAAAGAAATTAAGGCGATATTTACGGACAATTAAGGAACCATTCCATTTTAAAACAAATCTGTTTAATTAAGCAAATACCAGGAAAATAAAGTAACTATCGGGGGAAAGTATTGAATCGTCAGTCAGTAGTGAGACAAACCAAAATTAACTGCAATAATACGGTGGGTTGAGGTTAGAAACGGTAGAAGGACAGACTTTGCTTCACACAGACTAGAAATACACACGATAAGTAGCCAGATGCAGTCTTGAACAGATCATTCTTTCTCTATGAAAATTAAATGTGACAGGCTAAGTGTAATTTCATTTTCAAGTCACCTTTGTCCTACCAGACGTAACAGTAAAACACTATTCCACTTCCTGTCTCATCCTGCGCTATAAATCTCGATTAATAAAGAACCCAGTCCCAAGATTTTAGCATAGGGCCTGCATTCAAGTCTCTACCACATAAAGATAAACTATAGGAAAAGCTTAAGATATTCTTGGCAAGAAGAAACGAGAACGTGTAGTCCATTACTACATACAGAAATGGAGAAAGTAACTGTAAGTATATGTGCACTTTGTACACACCCAATAATTTAAGTTGTAGAAATCAAAGAATGCTAAATAATTCTTTAGACGGAGTGGTTAACATTAACAACATCTCCAATTGAAATCCCTAGTGCATTGAAAAGGAGATTTGGTATCAACTACACGGATAGGTTAATGAAGAAGCTTTTATTGCATGGAATAAATCTTTAAGGGTATAGAGAATAAGAGTTTTCTCCAGCATCGTGATGGAACATTAACAGGCCTGTACCACTTTAGGTAATGATAGGCAATAACTAAGCCTAGCCCTGTGAGTAGATGCTGGACAAAGCCAATATATTTTACTAAAAAGTAAATCAGACCTACATAAGCGAGAAAGAGTAACGTTCCCTTTGATTCCATTACATATAAGTGCTCGACTTCGATCGAATTCTCACTGACTGCGAAGTGAATTTGTACAAGACACCGTGCAGTAACTTCATCGGTTACTTTCCACCTAGGATTCTGGAATCAGTACAAAGGTTGCTTTCCACCCAAGTGTTCCACACTGCAGACATCACTAGAGAGTCCAATATGGTTGTATGCATCACGAACATCTTTCACTTCTATTATATGAGGGGTAAATTTACTTATGTATTCGAAGACACACACACACAATACAGATACTTCTATTTTGCTGTCTATCTACTGGTGAACTTCAGCTTCTCTGAGTTGCAACTTCTAGTTGCTTCCTACTTTCGAGAAATAGAACAGGACTTTTATCTGTTGGAAATGAAAGCTTACCAATGTGAAGTGAAAGCGATCTCCGTAATGGGTGCACCTTCACACTTGCCAAGAGAAGCGCCTGGATACGAGCTTTTATAAATATGGCATGATAAGAGAAACTTCAATGGCAAATCAATAAAATTTATTCTGTAGTAGTGAATTCATTACATTAAATCCTATAAAATGAACCTTTCTCTCTACAAGAGTTAGATGGATGGTGGCTACAAGGGTAGTGGTCAGTTCCTACTTTTAGACACTCACTTGTCGAACACACACTTCTTACTTGCACACTTTACACAGTATTCTGTAGACCTGTTGGCTTAATGCATATTTCACTTGTTATCACTGTATAGTTCTGTCTAAGTTGTCTGGGCGTGAAGCATTCAGAATGTCCGAATCTTCACTTGTATGTCGACATATTTTCCACTCCAGAGAAGCCTCTTTGAAAGTCATATAGCATTGTACGATATTTTTGAATTCCTTCTTTCTCAAATAAGCTCCATTCAAAATGAATCAGGGTTGACTTACAATCCTACACAATTACAGGCAGATGACTATTTCACTTCAAGTTAATAGCAGATATATTTTATTTCTTAATAAAGTATGGATGGGATTACAGAATTTTCAGAATGTACTCACTCGCTTGTAACCCATTTGAGCTGGAATGGGGACTTTTCAGGGTCTTATTTCTAATAAAATCCTCCAAAGCGTTTGATACCATTTAGACACTTTTCAGCGGGAGATGAGACTGCAGATCCACAGGATTTCGACAGCTTGACTCAAGAAATGTCTCTTGCCTACGCAAATGTGGATAAGAATACATATGCCAAAGGGTAACCCATGGTTAACAACAATTGTGAGGAAGGTTCCCATCTTTTGGTTTTAGATTCTCTTCCTAATCTGTTTCAAGAGGATTCTGATTCTATTGATTCGCCCCCTCACTTCCGTAGACTTTCTGCTACACTATTCTTCTCCCTTTTCTGACTCAAGGCTATTCTCATGTCTCAAATGCTATACATATTGGCTTTAGGAACATTCGGAATCCATACCTAGACAGACACCCATTTCAAGCTCAAATGCACAGCATTCAATACGAGACAAAGGCACCGATGGTTAAAATGTCTTAAAATTTCTCAAAATCCTTTTCATACGTAAATTAAATTACTCTGTGGAAAGTACAATGAAAGTACTTAAGTCCCATCCACTAATACGAGTATTTTAAATCTTCCAAAAACCGTAAAGTAGGAAGTAAACCGAATGATCCGTTTCTCAATTACAGTTCCAATAATTCCGGAATTTCTTTACAATATTCGACATCGAGAAGATGGGTTGACGTATGAGAGCTACGAAGCAGAATGGGAACAACAGCAGGCAATGACAACTACCAGAGTTATGACTACACCCGAGACAAACTTCGTGACGGACATACCGAGGAATATCAGTAATATTAAAATATACAGAAATTCTGAACTTTCAAAGTATTTTATAGGTACAAAATAAAGGTTCCTGGATCGTTTTAAAGGTACTCTGGATATGACAATCGGTCCACCAATCGTAACAAAAAAGCCAAGAAGATCCAAGCACGATGAACTAACTGATGAAACAGTGGAAGTAGGTGTGATGTTTGCATCAAAAGCTTTTGTTCAACTACTTGCGAATCCTTTCGTAGGGCCATTAACCAACAGGTATTTGTTTTTAGCTTATCTTTAGCTTGAACTCTGCAAAGTACCATAAGTTTCTTGTGACTCGATGCTTTACACGACTTTCAGAATCGGCTACAGCATTCCAATGTTCGTGGGGTTCGTGATTATGTTTCTATCAACAATTAGTAAGTTACATGTGCATATGAAGTGTACTTTCCGTGTCTCATTTCATTTCACCAAGTTATATACAACCAGGCACTCATAAAACCACTTGTTTATTTATAGTCTTTGCATTCGGTCGATCGTACAGTGTCCTGTTTCTAGCACGAGCTTTGCAAGGAATCGGTTCATCTTGCTCCAGCGTCTCAGGTACAGTTTTGTGTATTTTGTTACAGATTCTTCTTTTTGATGGTCAGTCAAACTGTAAAGTGTAAGGAAAAAGGCAAACAATCCTAAAGTGACTCACCCACTCGTTCATATCGGATGGAAAAGGTAGCCTAAGAATAGCTGCTGCCTATGTGAAATCCTACACGTTAGTCCAAAGAATGGAATAGCGTTCTGGAGGAAGAGCATAATTTTCATGCTGCGTTAACTTTACTACTAGTGACAATGTTGAGCCGATCTCAATGTGATGAGTTTTGTTGAAGCCTCAGAAAAGATTGAATTACCAATAATAACAGCGATCAAAATTCTTTAGAGACTAAAGAGAAAGTAACTTATCTCAGGGCAATTTAACGTGCAAATGACATTTTTTGAACAGGAATGGGAATGCTGGCTGAGCGATTTCCGGATGACAAAGAACGAGGAAACGCTATGGGGGTTGCTTTGGGTGGACTGGCGATGGGGGTCCTAATAGGTCCCCCCTTTGGAGGAGTGATGTATCAGTTTGTTGGGAAAACAGCTCCTTTCCTCATCCTGGCTTGTCTTGCTCTCGGGGATGGGTGTTAGTATCTTCTAATTCAATGCATGACTGAGTTTTAAAAATACAATAAGACCTTCTTTCACATGAGAGGGAGAGATTGAGATGCTGAGCAAACAATTTCATTTGATCCTTTCCCTTTGGAATATTTCCAGTCCTTCAGCTCCTCGTCCTCCAGCCAGGAATTGTACGCCAGGAAGCCGACGCACCCTCACTGAAAGCGCTCTTGATGGATCCATACATCATTGTCGCAGCAGGTAGTTTACAAAAAAGGATTGGCTAATATATGTTTAAGGCACAACACACCTATCGAAACTATCCCAAACGAATGCGACTTTCACTTGTCACCCAGTCTTTCTTCTCGGAGAATTATAAGCTGTAGAAAGTCCTAATGGAGTGAAAAGTATTCTCACGTAACGAAGATCAAGGAGTTTCATTAATCATCCATCATATTAAGTGCTCACAGAGTGCTGCTTATTACACACTTTTTCATGCTTTTCATACCCAATGAAATTTCTTCAGGGGCTATTACTTTCGCCAATATGGGAATTGCTATGTTGGAACCCTCTCTTCCAATTCACATGATGGATACCATGAACGCTCCCAAATGGCAACTTGGAGCTGCATTCTTACCAGCGTCGATTTCGTATCTCATAGGGACCAACTTGTTTGGTCCTTTGGGTCACCGCATCGGAAGGTTAGGGAGGGCTAAACATAATGTTGAAACGTACAAACTCCTGATTAAAAAACCTTTGGATTGCAGATGGTTGGCAGCGATGATTGGACTCATTGTTATTGGAATATGCCTCCTGTGTGTAAGTTTTGGTTTTGGCATTATTTCCCATTGAATGTGCACGTTTCTGATACTGACGTCGTATGAACTTAAAACCTATCATCAATAATTTATCAGAATGAATAAAATGTCTTGGAGATTAATCCATCATGAATTTCAAAAGGAGTTTTATCCTAAGCTTTTGTAGGAGAAAGGGAATTGATTGATTCTTTCCTTTCTACACACAAGTGGAAGTGACTTTTTGACCATGTATTGTAGATCCCATTGGCCACCAACATAAATCATTTGATTGCCCCAAACGCTGGACTTGGTTTTGCTATTGGAATGGTAGACAGTTCAATGATGCCTGAACTGGGATACTTGGTCGACATACGTCATGCGGCAGTCTACGGATCCGTATACGCCATCGGAGACGTTGCATTCTGTCTTGGATTCGCCATAGGTAAGAAAGGGTCATCCGATTCAGATTCCTCGGTGCCTATTGTAAATTTCAGTAGGAAATGGAGGAACTCTGTGTACCTCCATAAAGTATAGAAAAGAAAGGAATTCAATTACGAATTGTTTATGAAACTATAGGCCCAGCAGTAAGTGGGACCCTCGTGAAGAACATAGGATTCGAATGGATGTTGGTAGGCATTGCTATACTCAATTTCATGTATGCTCCAGCGCTGTTTATGCTTCGAGCTCCTCCAACAAAAGAAGAACAGAAAAACCTCATTCTCGGGGAAAAGTCTTCTGTTCGATACGTCAATTATAAAAATGAAGATGAAGAAGAATAGAGTATAGACAGAGACTCCTGCTGCATGAATCCCAGGACTCTCCCCTTGTCAAAAGATTTCACGTCTGTTTTAGTTCCAATCGCATAATGTGATTAAGTTTACGGATCAGAGTATCCAGTCAGGTCGTACCAAAATCATTCCTACTCATGGGTTTCTCCAAAGTTATGTAATGTTCCTGTATATGTCAAATACCAATTTGAGTATTCATTATGTTTATATCGATTCATATGACCCACGAATGATACATTGAAGTTTTCTCTCTTACATGAATTTGAAAAAAATTGACCACAAGGTGAAAAGTTTACGTTCAAATTATCGATTAGAGAATACCAAGGTCCTGAATGAAAAACATGCAGAGGGAATAGAATAAAATAAAAAGATCTGCTAGTAAACTCGTAGTAAGAAGTAGTAGTGTTTGTAGTTCTACATAAACTAGACAGTAGTAGATGTGGATTGGTAGTGAATTAAAATTCTAACGATACAAAAGTTGGAAAGTAAGGAAATAGCTGATATCTTAGAATTGGCCATAGATAGGCCGTAGGCCTTGTCACTGTAGCGGCCATGCTGACACATGAGACCAATAAAACAGTGTTTAGATGATACGTAGTACTAATACTTGCACGTACAGAACACAAAACACTGCAAATATGTAAAAATCGCTTCTATATCTCAGTCTGCACTTTTGTGTACTAATACAGCAGTAATTAGAAACTGCTCTAGTTATTTAAGCACTAATATTCATTACTAAACATTAGGACATCATATAGTTTTAGTCGCAATATCACTCTGCTTATTGATGTCTTTTAACTTACTGTACTAATTGCCAAATATACCATCTTTTTATGAAAGCGAAGAGACAATTAACATCTTAGACACAGCCAGCAAAAAAGCCAAACCAGACCAGACCAGACCAACTACTTAATTGCTGTAAATAGTTGCTGAAAATTAACTTAAGATTATAGACTTAATCATGTTGAATTTAGATAAGTAAGAGCACTTCTGAAAACTTGTTGCATTTCAATTTGTACGTATTAAATAGATTTAAATTGTTGTTCTGTGAATATAATCTATATAATATATGTATGGCGTGATTAATGCTATGAAGTTGATTGTTAACGCCAAAGAAGCACAACAGTGTGTTAGTGTGTTTTACTAGACACGACACGATGCAGGGACTTAATGTTGGATGTTGTTATCTTCTATACATAATAATTCTTAAGTTTGAGAGAAGCGTTGAGACAATACTGCTTCCTTAATTATACAAGCAATGAGTATGTACATAAAAGGTGTAAAGTCCCATGAAATGTAGATTAGATTTTGGGATGATCATGGACACAATCTGTAGTAATCTCACAATCAGTAGTCAGCATTGTTTAATGTTGTGTAGTATAGCAGTACCAAATAGTGTTAATTTTACGTATATTCATGGTATACTTTAAGAGTTTATCGTGCATGGATTGAAACATGCACTTTCGGAATCGATGGGACCACATTGCGAACAATAGGGGTACACCTTCAAATATGCGATTGAGAATTCGCGAAGACCAACTCAGACAGGACCAGTTAATATTTTGATTATGATTGCATTTAAACACTGAGCAAGCATTAAAATCAAAGTGCTTTGTGCTACGAGTACATACACGCGGAAGAAAGATATTTGCTACAGCAATCTTGTAGAAGAATTGTAATCAGTGTAAATGATGAATGAATTCACTAGTTAGTAATTGATGATTCAATATTCTTGTTGCTTTTAAATACGTGTGTGCCAAAGTCCTATACAGTTTTAAATGCAGCTCCTGTCCGAGCCACTTAAACATGTAAGATATAATATTTAAGAATGACTGGAACAAGGAAATTGTTTTCCAAAGTATACCTTTCACCCAAAGGCTTCTTTTAAATCTTCATAGGAACTCAGACGTGCTAATTTACAAGTCAATTTCAAGCTGCTATGCTTACTCACTGTGCACTGTCGTTTACTCCAGCATTTTTGACATCTTTGGTATTATCGGCACTCTCCTTTCTCTTAAACGTGTAGGAACTTCAGTTGTCAGTGAATTGCACACCTAGGGATTTAATTCCATTGCAACTCTTAATTAATTTTGCAGCACTTGTAGGAATTAGAAAAACCTCGTAATTTCCAAGTATACGTCCTGACACTGCAAGTATACCTTGATTGAGTGATATTGTGTGAGTAAATGGATGCTTTCATTGGATTCAGTAATCACAGATTAAGTTTAGAGACTTGTTAAAAGCTTACTACTACAACTACGGGTAGCTCACGAAATGCTAAGTTTTAAGATATATATTATATACCAACATTGAGTATCCAAGTAAATCACAGAGAAAGTTATTCATATGCAAGTTGATCCAGCGTTGAAAATGATATATTCTTGCATCTCAAAGCTCTTGTCAGTAGGTCACTGAAAAGTTGGATTAAATGGCTGCCCATCTTTTCTCTTGTCTACTGATTGACTTTTGAGTGCAAGAGTTTAAGAGGAACTGTATATTCAAGTTTTACGTAATAGATAAACCCTTTCCAATCAATATCTGACCTTTCTTCTGCTACAGTGATGATATTCTCTTTTTGCCTATTCAATTAGGACCCAGAATACTCTCAAAAGCTAAAAAAGTAAATAAATTGTTGCCATAAATTGCTAACATGAGTAACTTTCTGTGTAAGAGACGTGTCAGATTGTGTTTGCACATAAAGACATCATTTTTGAAAATAAGATTGTAATATCATCTTAATGTTTAATAGTACATAATAACAATTCTAAACTCTTTGTGTCAACAAGGATTTTATTGAACATTTGTTCGTGCAATTTCAGTTTGTTGCATTGCTGTTTAACATATTAATAGAAAACAGCCGAGGACGTCATCCTTGAGCCTAGTTTCTTGTTAAAAAATTGTGTACTACATTGTAATTTTGAATGTTGTATTGTGCTGAATAAAAACTGACAAAATCCCAGCCCTGGTGTAATTATTTTATGATGAATAAGTATCAAAAATATACCTGAGTGAGAGTTACTCAAGCATTTTATTTATGGTATGAATTTCGATATTTTGATTGTTACTTAAAATTGCATATTTTTTCACATCATACGATTAGCGGAACATGCGAATGATTATCTTAGACGATTGAATCTTTTCTTACAAATCGGTGTACAACATTATAGGTCGTGCAATTATTGTAGACAACTTTAGTTTGTTTGACAGTCATACGTTGTCTTCGTATAGTTGAGTTCAGTATAAAAATTAATGCCAGTGTCGTGGTGCGTTGTCGTACGTATATTTCAATCTGTACGCTTCTGCCACGATGAGACCTATATCGGCACTTTCCCAGTGTTGAGTCGGTAAGTTTTGAAGAAGTAACATCAATCCCTAACAAGAGGATTTGAGTTATCCAAGGCTATATATTGAATTCGTGATTTCCCATGGAATTATAATTAACTTACCTGAAAGTCGTTTTGTTTGATAAGTTTGTCTCGCCAATGGCACAGGAAAGCAGCACACACATATAATAGAATAGATCCACAACCATCAGGCTCGGCAAGGTATGTGTCCCACAGTCGAATAGTACATCGTAGAGGAAGTTCACGCATTAACAAGTTATTCATCCAGCGGAAAGAGAACTGCAAGTAGTCGATTTCATGCCTCTGGAGATGTAGATGGAGAGAGCCTATCAAATACGAACATCAGTCTCGAATTGTGCTACACGTTAACAATTTCTCAGAAAAAAATGACTCACTGTCAATTCGATCCATCAGCTCCTGTAGCTTTTTAACTTTTTCTTGAATTCCGGTCTGAGCAAAAATATAGTTCACTTGAATGCTATCTAAGAATTTCGACATGCACCAATACGAATCAGCTTCGATATTATTTCGTTTTTCTTCTGGTAAACTTTCCACATCATAAGTCTCAACTTGTACATCTACAAGAAAACAACAATAAATAAATAGGCATACCTACTTCCTTTCACATTATAACCACGACCGACAAGTATTTTAATGTCCTACCAGGCGCTAACACTTCTTCAAGGAAGACTACGAAAAATGGGGTGACCAAGTCGTTCATCCCTTGAACGTAACCAGACGCAGGATGACGAATCGCCCAGATAAATAAAATTCTTTCGAACATTTCTTGGATAACCGTTTGCTGAAATAAGGCAATTAAGGGACACATCCGGGGAATATCTATATGAATCTGTAATAAAATAATTTCTCATTAAAAATCAAAAATGTCCTTAAGTTCCGTACGGATTTGCTAAAGATACAAAACAACAGTACCTGTCGAAACGTATCTTGATGAGCCTCATCTTTCCTTGAATCATAGTACTGGTCTACACAGTTCCAATACTCTGTACGTTTCCTTTCCAACACTTGCTTTCTTCGCTCCACATTTGCTGGCAGATATCCCTACAACCACACATGACATGCTGTAACTTGTAACACTTTCGCGTCAAAATCACAGAAGCATTTGGGCGTCTAATTCCAGCTTACGGCTAGGACTTTCCATGTCGTTCCTCTCACTGAAACTGGCAATCCCGAGTAGCTAAGGGACTGAAGCTCCTTCAGGTCAGTACTGGTTGAGCCTTCCAACAAATTTCGTATCTTCTCTGCCTTTACTTTTTCACTTTCCGTTTCTAAAATCGAATCACAGATTAGTCAGGAATTTCTTACGGAGATGATTAGTCGAACATCTAACCTGTTCTTGATATAACTTTGGGCTTTGGGGAACTATTCCTGAGTTTTTTAGGCACACCGCGAATATCATTATTGTAATTCACAGACTCCATTTCTGCAGCTCTACCTGCTAACAGAATTGTTTCTAATTTACATTCTCTTCTCACATCCTTCTTTAAATCGGTCCTCAAATTATTGTGCAGCAATTACCATTTTGTTCCGTTATCTTTGGTCCCGTATCACTAACTGACGAGGCAGAGTTGCTACTTCCACCTTCCCTAGGCGACACATCAGATGCACTGTGGTGTCGTTGATGTTGATGAACTTCAGGATGAGCAGTAGCAAGGACGGCAGAGTTCCCAATTCTATGATTATTGATTACACTAAGAGCAGCAGATTGGGCTACCTTCTTACTGATCCTTATTTCTGTAACAGATAAACTCTATTAGTATTCTAATTATTGATGTCTCCAAACTACCTTCCATACCTGTGGACATGACATTAAACTCATCATCTCCAATGTCCCACGCATCTCGGACGCTATCTTGGAAGTCTTGGAAGGACGAAGCTCCTCCAGATCCCTTGGACTTTGACCACGTCAAGCTTTCCTTGTGTGGACTTGGTCTAATAAAAGATACAATCATTAGTAACTCACACTAAATCTCATCATTTTTACTTCCCGTGGCAAAAAGACTTATTACCTTCCGGGCACCGTTTTGCTATTATTCTTCCAAAACGACATTCCCGTGCTGTTATCACCATTCGTTGCACTCTTGCCATTCCCTTTTGCACATTTCTCCATCAATTCTCAATTTATTGCACCGAAACTTCCTAAAGTGTCATTTTGAATAATTGTAGACACAAAACTGTCACCAGTTCTTAACCATTCCCCAGTCCCACACTACACACGTCACCAATCAATCACAAACTGTCACAATTATAATCTTCGGTTCCTTGAATTTTCTCCACGTCACATATAAACGCAATTATATTAAATCCCTTCTAATTGTTCCTCCCACAAGGCTACGCCAAAGCAAAAAGTTGCCCAGAGTATTGTTCAACCCTCCACGTAGGATGAACAATAATTTTGAAAACCAAAACACAATCGAGTCAATGTACAAACATTCAAAAAGCCTATTGAATTATTCTAATTACACTTGAGGTTGTATTTAAGTACAAAAACTCCTTCCTTACTTTAGTTTCTAGTTAATAAATCACTACTAAAAATGCGTAAGCAAATATCTTGAAATTGTTGATATGGTAGTGGCTAGTGGTGGCACGTTCAGATTGTTTATTAGAGTGGGGATTAGCTCAGCAAGTAAATAATAAGCGGTGGTGGTGGCGAAGTTCCAACTCGGAGGAGAAGTGAGCGAGAACGGACTGAGCGTGTCACTCTGCCATCTGAGAGAAAACCGTTTTTCTCCTCCTCACTTGGCGAAGAGGAGACTTTGAGGCCTTAGGTCCTCCCGGAGGGTTTCTTCACTAACTTTCACCTCCATCAGAGAGGACTTCATCAAGGTACCTTTCTCCAGAATGATCATGAACCGTTTTTTATTTATGAGGACAATTAATAAGCTTAAAATGAACAACACCCGGTTGGTTATCATGTTTAGCATTGAACATTGAAAAACACGTGAGGGTTTGTTGTAGAGATGGAAGCAATAAGCAAAGGGCATTTAATACTTTGCTCATAACCCGTAGCTTTCTCTCTCTACGTCTACACACAGTCTACAGCTCACAAGTTACAAGAACACATGAGGCTTTACATACGTGTTGTAGTAGGGTGATCAATTAATAGGAACAAAAAATAACACGTGAAGATTGTGTCTGTTTGTGATAAAGAATAATAATGGTACATGTCAAAAATTAGGTTTTCTCACGTACACTTAAATAGTGTACGCTGAGCTGCTTCTGTCTCAAGTGAATTGTGAATTGTACTATATATCTAATAGCGAGAGAGTCTTAGCCTAGTAACCTCTTTAACATACCTACTATACTAACAGCTAATTAACTGTTCATTATACAGCTTAAGGAGGATGGGTCCTGTGGTGTTGGGTTACTTTACTATTAAAAGATTTGTGGGTTTACATTTAAGACCTTTTAACTTTAAACACACAGTTTGCTCATTTATCTAATCAAGTGCTGACAATTTAAATTCAAATGTACCTGATGGGTATTTCAAATCTAACACACGATATACCCTGTTCAATCTTTCCAAGGCTTTGTTCCTGTAGATCCTCATTTGAAAGAAGGTTGAAAAGCTTGGGTGATTTATTATTTTACGTTTAACAGTATTAAGTGGTGAAGGTAGGTTATTAACTGTATAAAGCAGGGTTGTTTTAAACCATAAAATTCTTGAGAGCCAATCCTTCAGTACGAATGAAGTCATGAAGAAGTAACACAAATTGTTTGAAGTGGTCCATCGAATATCTGTAGGAATACTAATTCTCTAAGTACCTTCACAAGTGACAATAATTTCATGGACATTTGGTGAGTGAACTGGAGGAAACTCTAGAAAAGTCATTTTGTATTCAGCTGATCAGCCAACACTTGTCTGACGACTGACTATATACTATGAAGTATGAGTGAAGAGAACTTGTTTCGATCGTGAGTTAATTTATAACCTCACGACGACCTCACACTGCACTTAACTGTGCAGAGACAGAATTGCATGCATCGTCCAACTCTGCAGAGCTGTTATAACGAGTCAATTCTGGCTGAGTCTGGATGTTCGGAAAACCCATACCATTGTACATGTTTATTAACACCGACGTCGTAACACTTAAGTGGACCATATTCTGAATGGAGATTTAGGACAGTCGGACACAAGTAGGAGTGGGAGATCATCATCATGGGTTGTTGGTGGTGAAACAAGTAAGAAATCTCCAGACTAATTCGTTAATGAATGTAACATTTTGTGTAATTACTAGCGTTTACTAATAGCAATTAGTGTAAAGTTGATGTAGACGGAAATACTTGGAAATAAAAGTAAAAGGCTTGGGATTTAGTTGATAGTTTTTGTACAGAGCTCGTGTTTAGTGAGTGTGCATCGTTAAACTGCCTCTCATGCTTGTGAAATGGAATGTAATGCTGATAAATGCAATAAAAATGTAGTTTTGTCTGCACATCTGTTCGATTTTTAGTGTAATTCACTTTGTTCCATTATGGAATCTGCACCCATTTTCCTCTCTCACCTCTCAGCACACATAAAAGTGAGATCGGAATATTGGAATGATTATCGCCTAACCGCATAAACACACATTACTTTTTACTTGTGACTTGTGCAATACACTTTGCGTCACGGTCACTCTCTTCACTCTCTTGTCATATCAGCTTCCCTGTATCGCTTATTCCCAGACTTCCTTCAGACTTAACCCTGACCTTTATTCATTTAAAACCAATAACAGTCTGACACACAAACGCTATGCCACAAACTTTTAGGGTCATATTACAAACATCTCAGCTGAAAATTTAGTTCGAAGCTAATTGTATATACAAAGCACATACATTATGACATTGAAAGAAGACACTGAACAAGGATACTGTCCGACTCATTTCACCTTTACATTTTAGGTCCAGGTTCAGAAAGGAATTATAAGTGTATTTTTAATATTGCATCTTATTTAATTAATATTACACCGTGGACGCATCGGAGTCCTTGTAGTTCTCCCCGGAAGTATAAGGTCTTTCATGCATATGATTGTGCCATTCTCCAGATGCGTTCCATTAAATTTATGATTTTACGATTGTTTTAATAACTTGTGGGAAAATGCATACAAATACTATTTAAATGTATTTCATTGTTTTAAAGTACGAAATTCTATGTTTTTTGTAACTGGCTTAGCTTGGTTTTTTATGTGTATTTCAATTTCAATCTACACTGCATTACCTGCAAACTGTACTCATCTTCAGCTTTGCTTTTATCTGTCATGCTGAAGACATGCTTCATTTTCGGTTTTCACTTGTGTTTCGTAAATCAAAAGTTCCATAGATTTTAAGTGGTGATCAAACTAATGCTTTGATTAACTTGAAAGAGTCAGCACTCAGCAGTCAAGTCAGAAAAAGCTGAGTGTTGAATACATTTTCTCCTGACCTTGTATGAACTTTTCACCAAGTTTTTGTGAGAATCAAAATAGTTGGTAGTATGTGACTAAACGATGGCCTTCCTCTTTCATTTTTTGGGTAATGCTGCTGATTACTATTGATGATAAGAAATGTTAACATTAAATAGCTTCTCGTACCAAAACTCTTAACAGTATATAGTCAGTACTTAACATTGTTAACATACATTGGGTCAAATAAATGGAGGTTCCAATTTAGAGTCTGCTCACAAAATATCCAATCAATACGTCTTCTGTAGGAATACCTTTATTTAACACGGAGTACTGAAAATACAGAACACACAAGTAGAAAGTTTAATCAGATAGTCTTCAGCTGACTAAAAGGACAATATTATATGCATAACATCTTGCTGGTTCCTTTGAGATTTAGATTTCATTTCATGAACGATTGAAAATGATATCTGATCATTGGACGTAAACTCTTTCATGTCACAGTAATTTCTAGTTAAGTGTGTTATCGTTAAATAGGCTGAAAATATCAAAGCAAATATAATTATCGAGTTCCATCACAACTATCATTCGTTTACAAAGCAATAATAGAAAACGACATGTGTGTGAATTATATTTCTCTGATTCTACTCATTACACTCAGTTGCAGGAAATGACAGACTTAGGCTTTATCGTTTATTGCCCTTCGTATAAAGCAATTTCACTTCCAACTTCCATCCTTTGTAAAATTATTATAATTATCGTATCTCACACGCAATCAGATCATCGATCATTAAAATATGACCGAGTTACGAAGCAATCAGTGAAAATACTTTCATACTTGTAACTTGAAACTGTCAGTGTGTAAAGTGTAAACGTGTCACCCAGTTTAAATTAAAAATGAATATATTCGTCAGTACCTTAAACACATATTAGTAAAGGACTTCTTATATAATCACTTTTTCAGGTAAGAAACGTAAAAAATTAAGACTTCTTCCAGTATGTATAATTAGTGTGGTTGGTGACTTTAAGTGTAAGGTACGGGTACGTGGTAAAATTAGTTTCAGTTTTAATTATGATGAAGTTTCACATTTATACAATATACAAATAGCATATTAAACTTAACTGTAACTTAAACTTAAAACTGGAATTTGCGCAAGACAAGAGAGTTATTTTATTGAACAAAACAAGAGATGAATTTACAACCTTTAATTGTACATGATTTTACATACTCCATAAACTTGTCTGAAATACTAATATTATTGAAATATTAGATAATAACCACGTAGTTGGAATGATAAATGTACCCAGGCAAACTCATGACCTTGTAGCTTTGCTTAATTTATCAATCACTAATCAGATTCACTTACAAAGAATCTACGTGGTCTTATTGACTTGCCACAGGGATAACCTTTGAACTTGCTATTTTTAGAATTAACAATCGCTTTGTAGTGGAACGTAATATTTAATGCAAACATTTATGACTGACAAGCCAATTTCCCTTCTGTTTGTTTGACATGTATGCAATGAAATGGATAAACGCCATTAGCCAACTTATGTCATTTGGTAATTACAATTCCTCCAGATGTGCCCGTGGCCCGACGATTTGGAGTTCCAAAGGTTTCCTTTACTCCCTGTGCTTAGAATTATATTAAGCTCATAGAAGAGAAATTAAATTTCACAAAGGAATACTGTTACTGAATTAGTGCAAACAATCATATGTGATTTGTATGACAACTAAAGTGAAGTAACAAGGATACTAAAGAATTCTTTGATATCAAAACAAAAATTTCTGTATGGATTTTGCACAATGCGAACTCGTATCATGAATTAAACTAATGTAATACTTTATCTTGTGTGCAATGTACGATAGTTACTACAAGTGGAGTAGTGGATTACCCATAAAGCTGATTGCATAGTTAATATGGGTAATACTGATACATTTTTATACCATTACATTCAAACAGTTATCGCAAAACTTTTATTGGAAAGGTTTACTTTTATCTTCTGTAAGCATGAATTTATAACAAAACTTTAAAAATTAAGTTTACTCACACACCGTGTTTATCAGTAAAAGAGGTTGTTAGCTTTTCAATATTTCACTTTATTATTTACTTGCAAGACCATTCAACTCTTCTCATTTAATGATCATCCATCTAATTGATTTTCAATTCCTTGACTAATAAGGCTTTATCGTTTTTTCAAGTCCACTGAGCTGTAAAAATTCCGAAATTACTCTGTTTACTAAATAACGTAGAAAAGAAAGATGATATAATTTGGAATATCCCTTCTCTAAGCAAAACTCAAAACATTAAGCTGATGATCTACATTATAGTATGTCTACACAAATATAGATGGTAAGGAAACTGTATTTGTATTTTGACGTGTCACTTAGTTAGTATAAAATGCATTGTCAGGTAACTAGCGGAATTGCAACCTTTCCTGTTTTTCATGAGCAGTATGATCCTAGCCTTTATTATATTTTCCTTACAACCAGCAAATGAATTAAGATCACGATTTGTATAAGTATGTCACGGTATGCATTAGGAGAGCATCTTAGCGTACTATTTCTTTTATTCCAACCAAAAAATAATATGCTGTCTCTTGAACCTCTAATACCTTGGGAAATCTATGAATGTGTCTGCAAATATGTAAATAAAAAATCAGTGGGATGGAAGTGCAGAAACTTTCCTTTGAGGATTCGAGCTATTGGGCTATTGTGAACAGTTGGTTGGACTCAAAATACTTTAAATGTAATCTACAGATTTTCCGCGTCTGACATGATGACAGAACAATATGCACTGTTTCGTATTCAAATACATTTACTTGAACTGAAAGATTGAACTGCGAGGCTGTGCCACTTTACAATCCCACAATAACTATATGAAACCGAATGAAGTTACTTTAATACATCGTTGAAGAAATAAGTCATACAAGATATCCCATGTTACGAAAAGTATTATGTTTGTTGGGAAGAGGGAGCATGAAGTCTAGTTTGTCAAGGTTGGTTTATTCCTTCCTTCCGAGTGCTTTCTCCTTTGCAGAGAATACATAGAGATAGAGAAAGCACAGTAGCTCTGCCCTAAATATGAAGATCCCGTTTTACATAAACTTTGAACTTTATGCCGCTGCTTTTATATACAATGAATTTTCTTCAGTAAGCTAACAAGGATTCAGACTATCAAATTCTTGTAAACTCTCAACAATACTTGCCATATTTAAAGCAATCGCGAACGTAATGAAGTCTTCCCATTAAGTTTGTAATCCATGATCAGTTTACATTCCTTAGTTTACAAAAGACTGACATGTTATACAAGGAGTTTCAGAAATAAAAGGTTTTTTTGAAGCCCAAAATCTTTTCAAGCAAGAAATATAGAAAAACCTTGAAAGTGATCAGCCAGATGAGAAAATAATGATTTTCCAGAGATGTATAGAAAATTCTTTCAAAGGTTGCGCAAATGTAAGTTGGGATCAGTTACAGATATCCAAGAGACTTGCGAATGTTACGCAAATTTACGAAGAAAGTTGATATAAAGTATAGGGCTGCATAATTTTGTCTCTATGTGCTTGCTTGTCGTATCGATACATTGTACAATTTGTAAAACTTTTGTACCAGCTAACGAGCATATATTGCGACAATGTTACTTCTGGATGGAATAAAGACCTTCAGTAATTTTTGCACAAATCACTTCGCTCTTTGCTCTCATTTCTAAAGTAATTTTGCAACTTTTGTTGAATATATTGTCGTATTGTATAAAGTGTGAAATGGTTTTGAGCATTTAAAATAATTGGGTTCATACAAGCAGAAAATTATTTGAAATGTCACGTCTTCAAGCGTAAAACAAGAAGTACCAAGAAGAGATACTACGGGTATTTTTATCTGCATACCGGGTACTCACACTCTGCATACCATACCCACTTTCTTGTGATTTCATCCTAAAGTTAAGCCAGTTAATGGGATCAAAGTTAACGGAATAATATTATAAGTTTTAGCTTGCTGCTAGTACTGCTGCTTCAATTTGCAGTGTTAATCAAACAGGTTCTGTAATGAATATATATACTGCCACAAATTCAGTTGTTTCTTGTTTCTCATTTCCTATTATGCCGCACTTTTGTCCTGGAAAACCATATAAGAGATGGAAACATCTAACCATGGCTAGACACAAAATACAATTTGTATCTTAGTACTCTTCTTCTTGAAAAAGATCCTGTTGAGTTTAATTTAGCCGAGTCGGTTTGGTTGGGTTGCTGTAGAAATTGGGTGCATTTTGTTTCTCGGGTGCTCAATATATGCTCGTCGTAAATGTATTCTGTACACTTTGCAGAGAAAGAAATCCGAGAATTGAAATTGCAGTGAAAGGGGAAGGAGAGTTGTACTTCCCTAAAACTATAAAGGGATCTTCCATAAATTACACTAGAGAAAACTGTCCTACACAACGTTAGCTTGTGGGAGAAAGTTGGCACAACTTTTCTCCATTAAACAAAGTCATTTTCACTGTAATTCATGGACAGTCAGCAATGCTATATTCTTAAGTCAATTCATTTGGGTTTAGAATCTCTATACTATAGCCTCGTTTTAGAAGAGTAAACTGTATAGTCAACGCAACATTTATTACAAACCCTTCTACAGCTAACATAGTTTAGTTGCAATTACTAAATAACGATACATTAATTCATTTTGGAGGGCAGGATATAATTTACTTTACAACTTCAATCCCTTAAGAAGCAATCCATAAAGTTAGTGTGTGAAATATTACACACAATACACACACATTTATTATACATGTTCAAGATTATATACAGAAATTAACTGACTGGAATTATTTATTAATCCCTCAAGGTAGTTTGTAACATTGTCCTTTTAAAAAGAAACAAGTAAACTTGTAAAATAAAAGTTTGCCAGACGTGGTGCCGTCAGCAACCAGTTTTCTTAAGAATACACAACACCACACTCTATATATACTTCAGAGACAGAAGCTGCTGCCATATAACCTATGAATGTGACAAAAGAAAAAGTTCTTGTGGAGATTGTACTTTGCATTAAAAATAGTTATGTGTGGAGTACATAGTTCTTCCATTATCACAATGCTCACACAGCTTTAATATTTTCCTCTTCTTACTTTTATATGGAGTGACGAAATAGAATAGTATGAAAAGTTTTTCGGGGATCAAGGAAGACTAATTGTTGTTTACTTTCGTACTCTAATTTTTGAAGCACACAAACATGTTCCTGTAACTCAGTCTGGTACTTAATCCTTCCTTACATAATCGTAAGCCAGGCGATGCGGCTGTTCTACATACTATGTATCGTACAGTTCCAAATACAAGAATCTTTCTCCTTATTTCTCTCTGACTACGAGTCTTGTTCATTCTTTCCTCACCATTTGAAAGTCATCAGAAGTGTGCTTACTAAACACGGGATTTGGTTCCAGGAGAACTTCTTCAAGATTTTCCAAGCGTGGGGAAGTCAATAGAAGCTTACTAATCATGCAGGCTTAATACTTGAATTGCGAATGAATGACATTTGCTTTAATTCATTCAAATTGACACTTAACCATTCCAACAAACCAACACGAATGGAAATAACATAGATTCACCTAGTTAATTGAATACAATCCCTTACATTTATCCTATTTATCTTGGGCTTTACATTTACTTGCTTACATTTAAAAACCAACCAACATTTAACCGTATTTGCATTTAACTCTGACACGGATTTTCCAATTTGTACTTATTTACTGATAATTAACCTCTGTTGCCGCTTGTCTAAGGGGATTTAACTTTTCAATAAGACAAGTGGACCGTAATGCAGATCCCTGGAAAAAAATTGGTCTAAAAACTCTGGAAGAAATTCGATGTTTGGATTAAAATATTTACAAATGTTAGAAGTTTGCTCAGGCGGAGAGCAAAGATTTTCGCACGAGTGAAGTCTAAGCTCTGCTTACAATGGGTGTCAAGAGAGAAGCAATAATGTCCTTAGTGCTCACATGAGAAACATTATTTTATAGAATCCAGCAATAGTTTTCATCATGAGGTCTGTTGTAATTATCTCAATGCCTGTGTTTGACTTCTATTGACCTCTTTTATTCAATTCAACTTTGGAAATTCATTGGCAAAGAAGAAATTAGAACGAATGGTGCGACAAATGAAACTCATAAAGTTAAGGTGTCGCAAGGTCATCTCTTTGCTAGTACACCATGGAGAGTTAACTCAGCAGCACTCGCTGACTTCCTGTGACATCATTAACAACTTCAAGCTAGTCTTAACTATTAAAACTATATGCATTGAAGGAAATCTAGTGGTGTTAAGAAGTTCTGTGTATAATATACATGTCCCAGATTTTAGATAAAGGCCACCAGAGATAATTCTTAGTTCACCAGGATCGCCTTGAACAATAGTCACCGAAGGCAAATGAAAATTATTAATCCCTGTTTCCGCATTCATCATATTCCTATCTGATGCTGAACTCCTTACGTATTAGCCATAACTTTGGGTTCTATGTGTGCAACCGGCAACCATAAAGAATACACACATATATAAATGGATGGGACAAAACAAGCTTTCCCTTACAACCCCAGCATGGATCAATTTACGTGCAAACACGCACTTCATCATGCTGAGATGAGAATGCTTTGGCATTTTGAGCAAAAATCAGTCCAGTGGCATACATTGTATTATCCATTCTTGGATGGAAAGGAAGAGAAAGGAAGAAAATCTTTCACCAGTTTTCTCCACTTCCAAGTAGGATTTCCTCCCATGTCTCGTGAAACGATATTAAATTTCAAACAAAAACTAAGCTCAATGGAAGGCTGAAAGGCAGACTGGGCTAACAATAGTTCAAAAGTCAAAGGCAATGACAACCATATGATCGATAGTTTTGGCACATCCAGAAGATCATCGCAGCAGACCGTTATGGAGATACATTTTATGTGTGTACTCTCATGTTTCACCACCACTGAGTGAACGATGAATCCATCCTTTAGATATTACATACGTCATTTATCCCCCATAATAATCTATTCGTCATATCATACAGACAGCTAGTTCACTGATTTTCATCTCCAAAGAATTGTCTAACTTATTTCATTGTCTGCATGTTTAATTAGCCTTCCTAGAACTTGTTTGCTTTCCTTGATTGCATTTTTTTTAAATTCATTAGCCATGCTTCCAAAATGAACGAAGTTTTCTTATGTAAGAATCTCATGACTTTTTTATATTTATTTTTATTCTTCGTCGTTTGTTTGTAATTGCATCATTATTTTATGACCACACCGAAGGCAACAGTTCACTAATAAGACGTTTCGATTGTTCGAGGCTACATACTCTAATAGAAGTTACATAAAACAATATTAATTGGATATTTAATGATTCTACAAAATAAAAGCAACCGAGTAGAAATCTCTGCAGTAACAAATTGTTGATTTCGAAAAGTTAAAGCGCTACTAGGAGGCTTATCTGTAACTTTAGCACGGAAGTGCATGCATGTGTGCTTTTGTTTGTAACATTCTTCAGAGATGTTAATATTTCATGGACTGGTTCTATTGATTTTTGGGATGGACGAGATTTGCTTACATTTCTTCTCTTCGATTGTGTCTGTACGGGAAAAAGTCTCATTCATTTTCCTTAAGGGTTTTGTGAGGAGAGGCACGTTGTTCTGAAAGGCGGAGAACACACTGTGTGGCTAGGAATGAAAAGTTTGAAAGTTAAAACCCTCAATATATCTTTGTTTTCGTTGATAAGTTTGTCTCTACGGTAAGAGGATCAGCCATTGATTTTTGCGAACTAATACACACACACACACGATTGAGTGCAGTGGCAAGGAAAATTGCAAAGTTTCTAGACCCTCTCTTCTGTCTTCAGATGAAAGTGTTCAGAGATATCATTTTGGCAATGTCACAAACCAAATTAAGTTGTTAGAGGGTTGGTAAACATACCTACATATTGCATTTCCAACAAAAGTTCACTTGAATTTAAGTGCAAATTCCTTTGCTGTGTTTGTCTTTGCACTGTTTTCTCACGTTGCAATACGCTTTCTGAAATTTTGATATTAGAAACTAGGAGATTATCAATTATACAGGAAATTGATGGTAAACTGATGCCGTATATTTTTTTCATAGTCTCCTTTTAGAATGTAGAAAACTTTGCTTTTAACTTTGTTTATGGAATGGTATCCTAATAGAAGAGAAAGGAGAGAGCTCAACAGTTTTAAGACCTCGGAGACAGTTCTGGGAGAACAATAATCCACCTGGGGATTGTGCTGTAAAAAATAATAGGCTCTGCTCCAGCGTTTTCTTATTGAGCTTCAGGATGTGGTCACAGACTTACGTTGTTAGTGTTATTTCAGATATTGAATTATTTTACAAGTAGAAATCCACAACTTCTACTAAAAATTTTAGTATTGCGGTACAGCAAGCTTTCCAATTTTCTGAAACGACCAAAAAGCTTACATAAACAAGAAAACACACAACCCAGTTTGATAGAAATTACTCTCAGTTCTATTCATGAGAATTGAGATTTTTCTTACCTTCTAAATTTTGCCTAGCATTTTGCAAATGGAGTTTTGCTTTTCTATTAATACATTACTTGGTGGATGTAGAAGCTTTCAAATATGTGCAAGAGTAATTTCCCTTTGCCTTCCAATCAACCAGCAGTGTTGCACACAATGTTTGGTAATACATGACAATGACCTAGCTAAATGTTGGTTGCGGTGATAATCGTGTGGCTTAAGCTTATCCGATGGTGTGCAGATTACACTGTCGACGTTCCAACTACAATTCATAAAACATGTATTACAACCATACTTTGACGTACTAACAACAAGACAGCTTTATTACCAGGCAGTAAAAATTACTGGGCTTGAAAACATGTGGAGTAACATGTCTTACAGTTTTAGTGAGTTATTTCCTAACTTTGTAGTCGTCTGCCCTATGAGGTCAAGGTGCAGGAATTTTGGGAAGAATAAAGTGATTTAGTGTTTATGACTTGGCACATGAGATTCATTTGTTTGTACAACAGTACCTTTAGTTTTTGTACAGGCATTTTTGTTGTAATCACACTCTGTACTTATTGTCATTCCAGAGCGTGAGAACTCCACTTGCAGCTCTTGAGCCTTTCCGGAGATTTCAAGTTGGTGACATCTCATGATCTACTGTGAGTGGTGCTCAAGAAATCCGTAAACCTTGCTCAATTTCCATACTGCGGCAAACGATGTCGGACTCAGAAGGAGAAGAGGAGGTAAAATGGACTGATCAGCATTTAAAAGTAACCAAAAGATGTCTAACAGATTTATTTCATTCCATTACAGTCATTTTATGATGCTGAGGAGTATATTGCAACGTAAGTTTAAAATGTTATTTAATCTGAGAGTTCCATTTCGTGTGAAACTTTCGTATAAAACCTTAAACGGATAGCCGTTTCCCCAGCATTAGTAATTGAACGTAAGATACGTACATACGTAAGCACGAAAAGTATCCGGATATTTTAGTGCGAGATCAAGTTTGAACAATTTCATGATGCCAAAAGTTTCAAATTAATTTAATAAATGCGCACTAAAAGTTTCTCTTTCTCAGCTGTTTTTAGCTAAGAATAGCAATTCTGTTTCCACAGACGCAACCGATACCACAAAATTAGGAGTGCTTTAATGACTTCAAAGCCTAAGAATGAGCAATTAATACACACTCATACGATGACTAAATGCTAAGAGGGCATTGAGACAGTCGAAGATTCGTCTTTTGATTAGCGAAGACTAAGAAGTCTGTCCGTGAAAATCTCTTGGAATGAACAAGATTGAATTGCTTAGTAGAGGAAGTTAGACAGGAAGAGAGGAAATTAATTATAATTGGGTAAAGTAGAGTAGTCCTTTCTACTCTCCCCAAGTGTAGCATCGCTACCTACAATTAAGGGAGTTGGGAAATGCCCTTTCACAATTCGATCCCATTGAGTCGAATTTTCTTTTATTCAACTGACAAAGTCTCGCAAGACTCTATTTTCACTGTCTCAGTTTGAACCAAAACTTTACGTAACCTCATTTACTTCTGTCTCGCACTCAATCATAATAACTATGCGAAGACTTCTTAATGTACGGATGGCTTAATCTTTCAGACGACTCTGACTTCAGAGATAACTCTGAGCCACTTGGCCCTTCACGGCTTTTACCAAACCACTTAGTCCTACACAGCAGTCTCTAAGGAGACCAAACAACACATTTTCTTTACTGCACTCAAGACTCTCAATTTTACAGAATGCACTTTTTCACTTGGCTGGAAAATCCCAGGCTGCCCTATTTATTGCATGTGCATAAAAATATTTTATTATTTATACTGCATTTTTTCATGAAGCTTCTAAACTCACTCATTGGGAGGAATGGTGAAAATACTTTATTAGGGATATCAGACTCTACTACTAATTGTAAGAAGTTCGATGGTGCATTGCGTATAAGTAACAAAAACTATTCAAACCTGATATTTGACACGCATATTAAATGTTGCAGCCTAACCCCAAAAGATCTGGGACGTGGAATATCAGAGGCAAAGTTGGCTATGAACTTGTTCATGAACAATAGATTCGACGAGGCTCGAGCGTTGATGGAACCCTGGTATGTAATTTTTTCATTAACGAATGCAACTCAAGCTGATTGTGGACCGGTTGATTTATGCGACTTGCAGGGCGCAGAAAAGCATGTATCATGCGTTAGGTCATGGTGTCTTCCAATTCCTCCAGGCTGTGTTGACTTTTGAGCAGGTGAGCTTCAGATGATCAGTTAACATGGACAGTTTGTTTATTGTCTCCATCGGATTGAAAGGAGATTGTTAGACGTGGGCTATATAAATAAGTTGGAACTGATTATGTGTCTGTGTTGTCATATATGCAGCAACACATCGAGTCAGCAGCGGAAGCAATGGAGCAATCGGTGGAAGTTTGTGACAGATTTCGAAAGAAGAGTTCTGTAATGGAATCTCTGGGGAAGATGGTTAAGCGAACCAACTACGACAAGCTTACAGAAGGTGAGAAAAAATTATGGACTCTTTTTATCTCTTCTTGTCATCAGCGCACAAAAGTCGGGGTTATTGTTGTTGCTTCGAAACATACTTTGTGGTTGTTGGCTCGAGCCTTGCTTCCCATTTGGGAGGATGTAAGTGAAATCTCAGAAATGTACGACAGACTTAACTTTTTCTTGGAATCAAAGAGAGAAAGTGTTGATGATGGTTTAGAGAGAGCAGGGAGATAAAACTGCTAGTGCGGTTAGGTACTTTCTATTTGTTGAACAAGGCTTTTCACTAGGTCTCGTCTACAGAAGGGTAATGTGATGATGGGAAAGATGAAGGATAAATATAGATCTCTTGCAATTTCTTGTCAGTTGGAGTGTTCGGAAAGCATTATTGGATAAAATGGATGTGTGTGTGGTTCATGAAGTGCTGAGAATCCAGGATGTTGTATGAATGGACGGTTGTTGTTGATGTGACGGAGTGTGAGGCAATTAAAGAACCATGAGAGATAGGAATAGTAATTTGGCAAGAGAAGATCTTTGACTCCCTTCTTCTGCCTTGTTATTGTTGTTAATTTTACTATTATGTTGTAATGATCATAGAGGAAATCCACGCTGAATTATGTTACGCTGAGTGTCTCCTTCTCCGAGCTGTTCTGACGTTTATAGAGGATGAAAACCTCATTAGTTTTGTCAAAGGAGGACTTCGAATGCGCTCATGCCTTAATGCATACAAGTAAGTGTGGAACTTGACAAGCATATATATATATATGTGTGTAGTTCCTTTAATTCTGCTCCCTCGTGTCTCTCCTCACTCCTCTTAATTTACTATATTATCTTCAGGCCCAAGGGTCACCAGAGAGTGAACAATACAATATGAATGCCAGAAATGGAACTACACACTAAAATTCAAATCGCTTCATCCTGATTCCCATAAAACTAACTGTGTTTGACCATCCTTGTCACCAGGGAATGCTGGAACATCTTGAAGGATCGTCACTGGGTCGGATCGGAACACACAGATCATTTTGCAAGTGGCGTTCGAATGGGAATTGGGGCTTACAACTTGGCAAGTCAACTTTCTCCTTTTTGGTTCCACAAACACGTTTCAGGAAATTGGTACTGGAGATGTAGTCCCCACAGTCCTAAGAGACACTCACTGTGCTCCAGCCTCCTTCATCCGATCATCCCAAGACTCTCATGATTATGTTAAAATAACGAACTCTCTCCTCTATTCATCTTCTCCCTGCATCTTACTATATGTATGCAGAATCTTGATAATTATTTGAGCATAATAGGCTCATTATTTTCCGCCAGTCTTCACTTTGCAATGAAATTCTAGAACCTCCTCTCCAATCCATTATACCCGTGCCTGTGTCGAGAAGACTCACTTCTGCACATGAACCATATACAATGGACTCTGACCTTAATGTTTTAATGTTGCAGATGATATCGATGCTCCCATCAAAGATTCTCAAGCTTCTTGAGATCATCGGGTTTTCTGGAAATCGGGTTAGTCTTTTGGTTTCAGTTTTCCATTAGCAACTAGAATATAAATGCGAAATCACATGTATGAAAAAGGAGCACAAAAGTGCTTTGTGCAACACCTGGTTACAGAAAACATTTCTTTTCACTGATTCCAGTGAATAGTCCTTCTATGGATTTACGAACTGACAAATAATGTTTTGTTCAACGAGATTGGATTACTTAGGTTTTTTCTCTCTTTCCTTTATATGCCTTATGCTCATTATGTAGGACAACATTAAGGTAACGAAGTAACGTCACTCACAGTGTCAGTATTGCTTACTGTTGTATATATATATAATATATATGTATCCTTTTGTCTACCTTACATAATGTGTGTGTGTGTGGCACTCTATTCAGGCTTCAGTTTTGCATTATACTTGCATTATACTTGCATTAAGCTTTCACGTCGTCTTGTCTTTCCATCCCACCTCACTGTAATCGGTGTTTTCCCGTGACCAAAATTCTTATCAAGAAATAAACACCAATATACTCACAGAAGCCAAAGCATATGCTTATGGTATGTAATTAAATTCTTTAAAAACGGTGCTGATGGGTTTCCCTAAATATGACAGGAAACTGGGTTGAAGCAGCTGCACATTGGTTGCGAATTGGATGGATCACTTCGCCAAATTCTGTGTGCCATGGTACTCTTAGGGTTTCACCTTTTCGTGAGTTATGTCCTCGGTTATGGAGAAGGAGACATCGAACTGTCAGAAAGACTAGTGCAGGATCAACTATCAGTGAGCTTTTCTTCAATTTTATAACAATATCCCTGTAAGATTAGTTCGAGAAAAAAGGGAAAATATTGAAAGAAATATGATACTTCTTTGCAGAAATTTCCAGATGGAGTTTGGTACAACTTCTTCAAAGCCAGATTGGAATACGTAAAGGGCGAAATGGATGAAGCAATTGAGTGGTACACAAGAGCTTGGCAGTCTCAATGCGAGTGGGTCCAGTTTCATCATCTCTGTTATTGGGAACTCATGTGGGCAAACTGGTATGACTTACATATACCTGTACCTAATTTGTAGTGTATTGTAAAGTGATTGAGCTATAGCCGTAAACATGTTTGCGTCATCTGAGATAAAATTGACTGCATTAAGATTAAACTTATTATTAATTTTCTGTAAACAGTTTTAAACAAGACTGGTGCAATGCAAGGGACTTTGCAGACCTTCTTTTGCATGAGAGCCGTTGGTCCCGAACAATTTACGGCTACCAAAAGGCCTCGTTTATGTGTATGATGTATCCGAAGCTTGATAAAGACCAGCGGGAAGAACTGCATCAGTTATTTAAGTAAGTTGTGTTTTGATTATTAGATAGTCTAGTTGGGATGATTACCGGTGGGATCATAATGACTACACAGTGGAAGGAAAAAGAGAGAGAAAGGAAGAAGAGAGTGGGAAAGAAACTCGGCATCAAAATTATTCTTGCTGAATGAATTGTTGATGATCTCTGAGTTGTAAGCTTTTAGAGAAACCACTCTACTCTCCACCACTTTCTCCTGGAAAGTATTGAGGAGCCTATATAGTCGGTTCTTCACTCTCTGCTATGTTTTCCATACAGGGATATTCCATCATGGAAGCAGAGAATCGCTGGCAAGTCGATACCAATGGAGAAATTTGCTGTCAAGAAATGTGAGCTGTTTTTTGCTCAAGGAAAGAAATTAGTTCTACCTGCAATCGAACTAGTGTATTTGTGGAATGGATTCAAAATTCTTGGCAAGCAGAAGGAACTGGTCAAACCCATTTTTGCCCTGATCGAGAACACGAGAAAGACTTTATCACAAGAAATAGGTACGTATACGAACTATGACTTGAACCAAATTACCTTTGTGTAAAGACAGTGAAATATCTCCGTCCTTTGCTGCATTATGATGTGGATTAACTCCAACACATTTATGAAAAAGGCTCATGCATGCAGTGCTTAGCTAAATTGATCTCAAAAGTAGAAAAAGTCTACGCCCTTTTGCTAACCTTGTGGTGGCTGAGCATTAACTAATAAGTAGATGGATAAACAACCCTGTTCGACTGATACGCTCTTCCTCGGCTCAACTAATGTTTTCAACCGATAGAGTGGAAGACGCTGCTGCCTGGCTTTGCCTCAAGTATTCCAAATAGTTTTACTTATATGGAGAAAAAAGCACTTCCTGGGCTTTGAGCACTCACCCCTACGACCTCAAAATATAAATGGGATTGCACGATAGTTTATTAAAAGCAGGGATTGTATAACTAAAACTTGTGCATTGCGAAGGCGTCCCAGCCAAAAGCTTCAATGTAATTCCAAGCCCGATGACCAAGTAAAGCAATGTTTTTATCTTTCAGATGAGACTCATAATGCCAGCAATCAAAGTCTTCTACTTCTCTTACGAGGAATGTGCTTAAAGTATTTGGGACAGACTAATGAAGCCATTCGATCCTTTCAAGAAGTGATCTCTTCTGGGAAAGATCTTCCTAGTGACTCTCATCTAGTCCCGTACACCACTTACGAGCTTGGAATTTGTTACTGGTCTCAAGGCAAAGTCGAGATGGCTGCTACAACTCTGGAGAATGCCAAGTAAGTGGCTCATTTATAATGTTCGTTCGTTGTTCTCCGCTACTATGTGTAGTTTGAGAAAGCCTTGCAGATAGTTTGCGTAGTTCCTTTTGGAGTGTGACTTCAGAGCTTCCTCTCAAAATATTATCTATCCTGCAATCCTGCATGACTGCTCCTCCTTCCCAAATTGAAATGCTTGCACAATAGAACACATTTGGAGACACGTTTATCAAACCATCACTGCTCATTAACCAAAAGCATCTTGCTTGCTTATTGTTTCTATATATACTCATTTGTCTAATTCTCCTTTTTTACTTCTTCCACAGAAACAATCACAAAGGTTACCCTTTGGAGTCTCGGCTGCATTTTCGCATACATTCCGCTCTTGCTGACTTAAAAGGCCCCAGTGGAAAGCCATCTAATAACACAGATTCGCCACTAAACAGTATATGACACCCACTACATGTTTAGTCTTCTTTCCCCTTAGGATTCGTTGGATCCTTTGACCAATAGACTATTAGTGTATCCCTATCTCCACTTAAAAACATGGTTCTCAAACATTGTTCAACCAAGTAAATTCATTCCCAAACTGCGCTAAAAAGTGATATTCAGAATACACTTTCGATGCACTGTAGTCATGATTTAATCATAGTTGTTAAGCTCATATATGATCTGTAGGTATTTATTTTTATAGAGTATCATTAAAAAACACCTACAGACAAGTAATGTAACTATTTCGGCTACTTAATTTTATAGCAACTTAAAAGTGATTTAAGTTACCAAACCGGTACTTGCTACATTAACATTCCAGAAGATAATTTTGCAATGTTCCTCATCAGTGTTTTAAAGGTTAAATGTGATCTTCTATAACAATACAACTTCGTTTTATTATTAAATCAGGAATGTATCATTTTATATCTTCAATTCAACTCTTGTTGAACTTAATTTGTTCAAACACGAAACATAAAATATGCTGAAAATACTAATAGTCAGATATAAGGAATTCGTAACCAGAATTGTTTTGAATATACAAGCGTACCGTTTAGAGTTTGAGAAGAAAGTAGACTCTCCTTGTTTGGTAAGCAAGTTTTGACCACAAACTCGAACAGGAGAATTATTCCCTACAGCCTTCAGCTATTTGAATGATGGGGTTGTACATTAATTACGGTTACAACGAATGACTTCAAGAGTTCCAGTTATGATTTGATCTTCAAGAGACAGTTTATTTATCGATCAGCGAGAGGTGGGAAGGAACCGTTAGAATCGCAAACAGCCATAATGAATGGACTTGTTTAAATAAAAGTGAATAGAATTCGAGCCAGTAACAAATGCAATACGGAAATGTTTCTAATCCAGGCTAAAAAATAAACAACTTTGACTCAGTTAGTTAGCGTCTAGATTGAAGTTAAAAATGCTCAGTGAATTACTGCAGTTCACTGACCATATAAATTCCAGCAGCTCAAATATTAAACAGTATGATTCAATAATCCATTGTTGTCTTTTGGTGCTAATTTGGTGCCTTTATTTCTCTTGAAACGATAAATATACATTACTTACTTTAAGTCGTAACAGTAAAAAGAGTATTACTGTGAGTGTGTGTGAGAGTTAAAGTCAACTAGAAGGAAATAAGTCAGTGAATTATCGCTGTAAGAGACTTTCTTTATGCGTTCTTAAGACTATCCTTGGTCACAGAGAACGTACACAATGTTCTTAGGATTTGCTTAGCAAACAAAACATGAGAGGCAACCGAACTGCGGATGGTTCCATGGGGTAGAACGAATCCAGCATTGTCGTATTACATTCCTAGTCGGGGGAATAGAAATTTAATCCGATCTCATCAATTTAAAGAATACAAATAATATGCTACTTACTACCTGCAAGCATCGCATCGCAACTGCAACGGAACATTGGTTTGAAATGGATTTGTGAATATAGTAAAAACAGTATTTACTGGTAATCGAATTGTAACCTGTTGTTCAGTCGTCGATGACCACATATACAGTTTCGATAACGATAGCCCGTTTTTTTTTATTCGTCAATTTATTATCACCCAGAAATAAAATTCGTGTGTTGAGATTACGGAGTCTCAATACGGAAGGTGCTAGTTTTTGTAAACTTGTAAGAGAACTACAGTGTGTCCCAGAAAGAAAGTCATTTGATTAATTAAAGTTACCTTTTCAAGTTTGAACTTACTAGATTTTACCTTGTGCAGATTATGAATATATGTCATGTCTATTTTAAGAACTGTGTAGTACCGTGACCAATAGTTGATAGTATAGTCTTACTTAGTTTATACTAAAAACCTGTACCACAAAGAGTCGACCATATTTATCACATCACCATCAAATCTTCTTAGGTGTTCATTAATAAATAACCAGTTCTTTGTTTGAACCCGACCGGAAGTGTTAAAGAATTCACATGATTAAAATCTTTGAGATGCAGCAAAGGAATAACCTTTTACTGAAGATAGGGGAACTTTTTCCAAAAGCCGACTTGATAGACTGATAGAGTTGAATCATAAGGAATCGACGGAAGGAAATGTCAGGTAAGGAAAGATGACCCGTGCAAGGGTTCGTGAGCAGGTGCAAAGGTTAGAAACACGAGTGGGGCTACCGATGAGAACGGAATAAGTTTTCGACCCAAAAACTTAATTGAAAAAGGATGGTGAAACTCAACAGCCGTGAAACAAACCGACATTACGAGATTGATTCTGACGCATTCACCTTCCAGGGCTGCCAGATAAACCGACTTCAGACAGATTTACTCGCTTCACCCTTTGGCTTTTTCCAAATTTATATTTGATCCTTATCAAACACTTCCTCGCGCTGCTGGTAGACATAATCCTTCATCTCGTACTTATCTCTTTATTCTTGCACGCACATATAGTTCCCTTATCACGAAATATGCCACTGCATTGAGCTCGCGGTACTCTCTCCCATGATGCGATGCGTTCAACAATAAATCCTGTGGAGGAATCATTTGTAAGTAACTATTACAGGGGCATATCAAAGTCTCGGGTGGAAACCACAGACATTCGTTGCATCCTCCGGAGAAATGTATGTGAGACTCTGGAGGGTAAGAGTTAACGCGGTCTCTTAAAGGAAAAGTGAATTAGTCAAAGTAGTTTGGGAGAGAGAGAGTTTTTCTCGGCAACACAACTGCAGAGCAACATTTTCTCGGAAAATATGCTAAACTGTTGGGAGTGTAGACGCAACCATTTCCCTGCTACTAAACTATTGCATTTTCAGACTCCGGATTTCCACGCATATGAATTAGTTCATGGTTTGGTATTTCGTAATCGTAGAGAAGCAAAGTGGAAAGGCGAGTAGAACGAGGTCTGCTCGAGTTCCATGTACAGAATCCACACGGTGTGTTACATAAAAGCTTCATCCAATCCAAAACCTGGTTCAAGGTGGTGAAATAAGCAATAAAGAAGTGGAGGAGAAAGTCAGATAGATCTTATGAAGTGTAAGTGAAGCCTATTGGATTTGAGAGCAATGTTCAAGTGTGTAGTAAATGCCAACATTTCATACGAAGAGAATAGAACTCTACCTAAACACACACACACACAGAACTACGGATTGAGTGACTGCAACACATAAACGGTATGGTACTTCCTTTGAGAAAAGGGTTGATAATCTCCATAAAATTGTGCTTACCACATGCACTACTACTACCATCCGCACAGAGCCAAAGTGTTCAGTTATATATACGTTCCTCCAGGCGAATGTATTTGAGCGAACACCTTTAATACAACATCGGTGGAGGTTGCCAGAATAGCCTTCGAATTCATGCTTCGCTTACAGCGAATACGGGTGACTTTCTCTCTATCTGCATACCCATTCTATACCCATATCGCATCATCATTATTTTTGCTTCCTTTTATTTTATTTTATGGCCTTTCTTTCTTCCTGTCAGATCTTCCTTGCATTTAGCCTTTCCTACACCATTTTTTATATGGATTATTTCTTGGCAACTTCATTCTATATTTAGACTACGTTTTGTCGAGGTCGAGACTCATCCTATTTTTCTCAGACTTTCTCTTAATCCCTTCAGGCGTCAGGTGAGGTATCGCTCCTACATCTCTAGTTATATTTCGGTTTAAATTTAATTTGAATTCCCTCAATTTAAATTCCCATCACCTCCCTTCCACATGTCACATTCATTTTTTATGCCAACATTTGTCCTCTCAACCACTGTAATGTGATTATCTTTGATTTTTCTCAACCGTCACCGTATATAACTCCCTTCAATGCATTATGTCTACGGTTGTGCAAATAGCTTGCAGCGTCTCGTACCCTCTCTGACAATATGGATCACCTACTTTTCTCCACTCCCCTATAATTTTTGAAAGATGTGGAAACTGCACTGTGCGTTGCTTAAGAAGGATTTGAGGTACTCGTGTCCTGTGGAAGTAGGTGAATTTTTCTTGTTAAAGAGACGGCTTTTTACAAAATACAGGACTAGATATAGAAGAGAGAATACACGAATGACTTCCAAAGCACATTTAATTTACATGGAAAGTTTTCACCTAGGGTACTCCAAGCTATGAATATATGGACCTAGCTTGTTAAAATAAGTAATGTTGTTTATGCGCTCAATATATACATGGTGGAATGCATTAAGGATCAATCAATCGAACGAATGGCACTCATCCAGTATTGTGAAAGTCGGAAAGTATGCTGCTACACAGAAATGAGATGCATCTTGAAGGCTCCATTAACAATTCATTGATCGATTTGAGTGAATTTCAATCTCTAGTTCTTGGAAACAGCGTCGTTCTTCGAAACTTCTCTACCAGCACTATGAATCTTGAATTATTGCCAACTTTGGTGCATAAGTTCTAAGGGCATACGTCAACAACTAGTGCAGCCAACAATAAAATTTCCATTTCAACTTGCCATTTTGTTGGATTATGTGTCAATTTCTTCTTCCACGATGCCAGAGAGATCAAGTCGACGGTCCTAAATAACTTAAAGAGAAGAAAGCTAAACCATTGAGTTTTATTTCTTGTGTAGCTTAGCTAAGATGGATTGACGTACTTTAGGTGCTAATCAGCAATTCGCAATTCATAATGGGTTTTCTACGGTTATTCTATTGATATTTCAATTTTTCAGACCAACGTAAATGTCCTATGTAGAGATAAACAAGATTCAAGTGGAGATACCCAACCCTCAGCGCCTTCACACGTACACAAGATTAAAGCAACCACACTGCACCTAGCACAGTTAGTTTATGTTGAGTGTATATGAAATCATTTGAAGATACATACACCATCATAAGATGTTCCACAAATATTAAATGTTATTGGTTTCAGGTCAGTGAAAATTTCTGTAATTAATTTTTTGACATCTTCACCTTACAAGGAAATGAACATTGATAAATACAACAGTTATCTAGTGTGAGATGTGTTGAGAAGTTAATGGAAGATAATGATTGAACTCGCTGGACTTAATGACATGACGAAACTAACTAAAAGTACGAAGTGAATTCATTCAATGAAGAATTCGGAATGGACATTCCAATTCTCTTGTATTTTTTACACGTCTGAATTAGTTGCATGCATATCCAATGTGGAATCAGCAAATTGGAAATGTCTAAAACATAATTCCCTATATATTTTTCTTCCCCTACAATAACACAGTTCCTGCGAAAAATGGTTAAATCAGATGATTCAATGTGCCAGAAATGTATACGCATCTGAGGTTTCAGCTACGAATGTTTTCCATCGGTCATAATAATATTATTTGTTATGATTGATGATGAATCGTAATATGATAATGGTGGTTCGTGAGAGAAAACGGAAAGTCAGCGAGTTCCTGGAAAACTTTATGATTGAATGACGGTAGTGAAGGTAATGGTGTAGGGCCAATAAGAGAAACACGTTTGGCAGATTTATGCCCTGAGTGCCTTGTGACTTACATCAGCAGAAGAAATAAATATCAATTTTTCGAACCTTTTCTGGTCATCTTAACTGTTAGTTACCACCATCAGGTTAAATGATAAGACGTTTAGATGAGAGCAGTGACTCTGACTGCTCCTTGGATTTTGCACGTGTTGGTGAAATCCACCCCTTTGATGCAGGGTACCATCAAATCCCAATATATTGTACATACTAGTGCATTGCGGAATATTGTACCTATTGAAGTTCTTGGTTTATATTTGACAGAAAAACAAATTGTGAAATTCAATGAGACATAGCGACGGATACCGACTATGCCTCATGGTGTGATATGAATGATATTCTTCTTAAAAGAGCATTTTAAACTGAAGTATGTGTTAACCCTGCTCATCGATCTTTTTCAGATTAGTCTGAGTTTGATGACTTAGGCAGTGATTAGTTTTTACGAGCTTGTGGCAATTTATCATTTAATTTGGGAAGCAATTCTTGGAGTTACACAAAGAAAGTTTCCAACTTTGAAAATGAAGGCCTCTGTCCGAGTTCGTGGGGAATGGTTTCACATTCCATGCAAAGATGGTAAGTTTATCTTAAAAATAATCCTTGCGTTCAAGATTCATACGATAAGTCATCGAACTTCTTATAATTCATTAGAAACGCTGCATGAGTAATAACATCCACGTGTTTGAATATTGTTGAATGCCTAGAGATTGAAAGATTTATAGGTGTGTTATAATTATGACACATACTTCCGCTCGAGTATTATCTGCAACTACGTGAATTAAGTAAATTAGGGTTTGAAATTTAGGGTATAATTAAAAGTTCCCTTGTGACAAATTTTGCAGCGAAAGCAACGGTGAGGTGGTTGGGAGAGGAGGCCTTAAAACGGTATCTAAGGTTGAATCCAACATCCCATGTTCCAAGTAAGAAAGAAGTTGTATCTGAGGTTCGCAAGACCCGAGGGGGTGCCATATTGGATCCGCAAGATGTTATCAGAGATGTACTTGATGATAACGACTTCATCTCAGTGGGTGGGTTGTTGCTTCTCAAAAGTTGTGGAATTACATTTCATGCTTATTCCAAGTTTGTTTGCTGCGTCTGCATTTAAATGTAGCCAAAAATTGTTTGAAATCTTTCGCATGAATTTCCAGTTCTGGAGAGCGACTGGCCCAACCCAGTTATGGCGTCTGCCGAAATCAAATATGTTCCTGAGCAAATGTGCGTTACTACAAATATGTCTTTTTCAAATATGTCTCAAGTTCTTGATCCGTTGGACTTGTAACGAGACTCATGCAATGTTTATCTTGAGCTGTAATATTAACGTATAC
>JAQGAB010000138.1:0-40167 GCA_034696565.1 Isotomurus graminis
TTTACAATATATCTATGCCTTCAAGACAAACTACAAGCCATGGAGAGTTGCTAACTTTTTGTCACGGACTTTCACTCACTTTCTATGTTCCCCGCTACAGATCTGTGCAACCTCAGAGATAGTCTTTGGCTGCTGGTCTGTCCATGTGCTATCTGCAAGGATCCCAGACAAAGGTGATGTGAGCTCAACAAAACCTAAGCTTGTAGTGATTGGAGTAGCAATATTTGTCACCTTAAGTGCTCGTGTAACCGCTCTTATTGTGTGGATGAGGAGCACTCGAAATGTGAGTGAATGAATTATTAATTAGTCCTCTACAGCGTAATTAATGAGTTTCAATTTATTTGGTGTGGGTGGGGGATTTTATTTCAGGAGAACCTCAGATGCTATTCAGTAACTTCGCATTGCACATTTGTCACAGTCTTTGTGATGTTAGGTCTCGGGTCCTTACTCATTTACTTTTTATCTGTGGCATTTGACTTCTCCACGAATACTTTCAGACCAAATTCCGAGGTCCTTTTGGCCTTCATTTACATCTCGGGATTCGATATTCTTTTCTCTGCAACTTTTGGGTGTGCAGTTACGAATGACTTACAGTGCAAAATACGCCGTGAATGGCAATACGGAGCTTCCCAATGCACACCCAGGGAGAATTGGGTCAGCAGGCCCTGTCATGTGCCAAAGTGGAATAGACCCCTTGTTGTCACTGAAGTGTATGTGTAGAATGAGCAAAAAGAAAAGTCAGTTCTCCACTCGTCCAGAACTCTTGTAACTACCTCTCTTTCTCTCTAATGCTAATATTAAGACACTTCTGCTTATCTTAGTGATGATCGATCAAATGTGCTTTCTTAAGTGTTACTTGCATTATTCACACAACATGTCCACTACTTTTATCACGAGAAGGGTAACTTTATAAGGCTAATCTCATTGTGACAAATGTGTCGGCCTATTATTAGATGAACGCTAATATAATCCAAGGGCACAAATGCTACTAATATTATCATATTATAGTCTGTATAAAGCTCGTGTAGTGCAAAATATGCCAAAAATAGTTTTGTAGCCAATAATGTTCACTGCACACATATAATATACGTTTGTCCATTTGAGTCTGTCCATGTGTCCAATATCTGTTGAATAAATCATCTCAAACAACGATTTCCGTGTGCTTTTATTCCCATTTTTGTGGCACACACGAGAAGTAGAACATTAACAAAGTTGTCGCATGATGTAACATCCTTAGAGGAAATAGGATGCATAAAATATTAAAAGTTGTGACTTGGGTCACAGAAGAGAAGATTAGATAAGCATGACATTAACTTTGCATGAATATAATTTTAGTGAAGATGTGGAGAGAGATCACAGGTCCGTTTGAATAATACACCAGAGTACCAGCACAGTATCTACATCTACCATGAGGGGCTTGGGGATTCATATGTACGAAAATTTGCAAAATCAGTCTGAAAAGACGGGAAAGTCGTACTGTTCCATTGACAGAGGAGTATTGTGCATCAGACTCCCTCAGCAATGGGAAAATGTGAAAGCACAAGCAGAGAAAGTCAGCACAGAAGAATTGAAAAATTACGTCAGAAGTCTCAAAGACAGCGAAGACTTCAGCGGAATCCTCCACTCCGTTACGTAAAGACATTTTTTTTAAATTTAAACTGTGATAAGTAATTCAATAAGAACCACTCAATTCCACAGCCCATAAAACTTGCTTGAATATTCCCTATACTGGTTCATCAGATTCAGAGCAAGTCGATGCATTAAACTGGTCGGTGTGGGATTCTTCGGGCCTCAAGCACCAGACGTGGCAGAGTACACCGTGTCAGTAGAAATCGAGACAGTGAAAGGATATCAGAAAGTAATGAGCCAAACATTTCATGGAGTCCCTGCAGAGAAAGGAAAAATCTTTGAAGTGTTTTTCCCTAATCCAGTCCTGGTTGACGCAAGTAGATTCTACAATATTCACTTTCAATTGGATGTTAGTATTAGAATAATATAAAACACTTTTAAGTGCAAAGTGGGATATTTTGCAAAGACAAAAATGTGTAACTTTCACTCAATCTATTTGCACAGGGGCCTCAGACTGGAATTTGTGATCCCAAAACTATTCGGACTTCAGTTGAGAGCGAACCAACGAAACCCGAGTTCAGCGTTGACTTTGAGTTTCTTCTCGGGTCTTTGCAACTCCCAAGACTTATGTATGAAGTTATGAAACAGGCTTGAGTTAATGAATGTTCCTGGAATTCTGTCAATAAATGAATAGATAATACAAAAGTAAAATAAAAGCGGTGGACACACGTTTTATTCTTGTAATGTGCTTTTCAATGGTGGATTGTCCGCTGAAATAATGTCCACTGGGGAAATGAGATCCAAGTCGCTATTATTATCGCGCAACTCGTTAAGCGTCTTATTGTTAGAGGACATCGTTAAGCAAGTAAAAAACTGATTATCTAACCCACAAAGGCCTTTAAGGATCACTAATACGAGGATAAGGATTCTTCAGAAGAGCACTTTATTTATGCAGTATGGGATATCCAATTAGAACTCGTCTACAGGTCCTGAAGCGAAATTATTTTTCGAGGACCCCAATGAGTTGTGGAGGATATTTCGTATTAATTCATATAAATAGCTCAACTGACAAAGGAAATCACGACAGGATGCGTAATGATGTAATGCAAGGAAATGGAACTAGCTATTTTGTGAGATGGAGAAAGTTCTCGGCTTTTTCACTCCAACCCTATTTTACATAATATCGCTTTGACGCGCTTACTTCCTGAGTAGAGATATGCCGATAATTTAATGACTTGTGAGCTTCAAAACTGTCACTCTGTCTCCTGACACGACACCCTTCCTGTGTTTGCTCAAGGCTGAGTCCCCCAATAACTACCACTCCTCACACTATCCTTTTTTTGAACGTTCGACCTTAAAAAATTGCATGTACCAAAGTAATAGATTTATTGATCTGCGTCTGTATAAAATCTAAAATTAATTTTAAAAAGTCTAGTCTATTCTTTTCCCATACATAGGGTTCTCGTAATGGCCAATTGGGTCATCATACAATGGATTTGTCGTCTGCAAGCAAATAAGTGATTCATCCAACTATTTTCTGTAATGAGCCCGTTTATGTATGTATAACTGTGCATTATACTTACTGCATCGTATGTTGCTCCTTCCGACTCCAGTAGGAATTTAGCATACTCTCTTCTATCTTTAACAACTGTAAACATTTTCCACAAACAGAAGGCTAGTATCCCAACTAACAAGACGATTCCAATGGTTCCTCCGACTATCCAGACTAAAGGAGCCTCAAAGGGACATTCCTTGAGTGCTTGGGCATTCACATACAAGGACTTGTCCGGGTTCAATCCATATGAAAAGTAATACTTGCAATTATCAGTTTCATCTTCCCTTATACACATGTTTTCATCCGAGTCGTAATCATCTAAGCAGATAAGTTATATAACTTCCATGTTAAGGTAAAAAAGATGATTATGCAAAATTCAAGGTAAATTTTCAGTCTCACAATCAAGCACTTCAACAGTTTTAATGGGAACTGAAAAGCATTTCAGTTCACAGTCTGATGGATTCAATCCTGTTCCGTGAATCTTGCATTGAACACAGGGATTCAGTTCCTCGCATCTATTTGGACAGGACTCGTGCTGCAAAAAGGTTTATAAGAGTTATTCAAGTGTACCTTCAGTAATGATGAAAATCAGACAGTTTCTCTTACTCGACATTTTTCGCAATACTTTCCACTATACTTTCCTTCGCAGTTACAGCTCCCACATCCACATTCACCATGTCCGCTGCATATATCCGTTTCACCGGGTGCAATGCATGTTGCCTTTACATGTAAAACTCATTTGGAGACCAAAATATATCATCCATGTTATTTGTTAAAATTTTAATTAGGCCTCTTACCGAACTTGTTGAGCATGAACAATCTTTCCCTGACCATCCTGGAAAGCACTTACATTCTCCACATTGACACTCCCCTTGCCCAGAACATAACTCTCCGTTTGACTGAAGGCAACTGAAGTTATCACATTCGCAATACTTTCCAGTGTATTTCTAGGCATCAGCAATTCCAAATGTTATAACAAGATCCTCACAGATATGAATTTATTAACGGTTAACCTGATCAGGGTTTGCGAGTTTACTGCAAATGCACTGATTGCAGTAGCATTCACCTCTAAAGCAATTCAAAGAAATGAATGATAAAATTTGAAATATTACTTTTGATATGCGTGTGCTATGCATAATGCATGAAAAATACCTTTGGGAACATATTTGGGTGGAATTGGGAGCTTTGCAAGCCTCCGTTTCGTCAGAAGGAATTCCTTCCACTGCACTACATTCACAGCTACTTCCAAAGTGGTTTTCTCCACAGTCACACAGTCCGCATTTTTCAGTGCCAACTCCATTGCATTGGTTGGACTTGAGTGTCTGCACAACATTCACACATTTTATTCCATAAAAGATCAATCATATGTATGCGCCTTTGAATTTTCAATCAAAATATATTTTTTTCTTCTTCTGTCGCTCATGACTTACCCATTTCTCAGGGTTCTGACAAGGACAATCGCACAACATGCTCAATTTGACAACAACTCCGAAGGGAATTCCTACACGATATATCCGGTAAGTTTGATCCCATTCTTCCTTATTAGTAGGGCACTCAACGAGCTTAAGGGTAATTGTGAATCTGACAAAGATTACAGAAGTTTCATAAATCCTGACAAGGAATAATTAATTTGCATAACTCATGCTTAACTACTATACTCACGATACGGGGCTTCCTATAGGAACATTGACACATGCGTCTGTTTCGTACTCGTCATCAATAGTTTCATCTCCGCATTTGGAAAAATACTTAACTTCCAGGAATTGTTTTGGCAAGTTGTCGCTCATTTTAACTGTTGTCACAATTCTCTATAAAAAGGGATACATGTAAATATAATATAATCATCAGCTAGCAAGAAGTTAAGTTGTTAGAGGGTCGTCATCAAACATTATTTTTCATAATAATTTCTATACCTTATATTCTTCAACAACGAGATCAACTATATTGCCAGAATCTTTTGAAATTTTTCTCGTTTTTGCATCTTCTATGCGAGATGATAGTTTGGAATAAATGTCAAACTGATCTGATGTCACAGCAAAAATTACAGTGATGTTGTTTTGAATCGCTCTCTGATTAAGCTGAGCTATGGAAGGATAATCCAGTTGGGTCGAGTGGGTGTACACACCTTCTCTGTTCAAATGGCATTCTCCATCATTACGGCGGATTATTCCCCCTAGCTGAATTATAAGGCCACATCTAATTCTGGACTGAATTATGAGAGTCACATCTGTCAGAACAGTCAGATTACCTTTCCGTCACCAGCTATGTGGAAAGGAGCATCTGACGCGTATATCACAAGTTTCCTGGCATCAGCTTTCCATCCGATTTCATCTGTACATACTACAGTTTGCATTAAAGCATCTAATCCTCCTTCAGGAGGATCAAGACTTCGTGACAATAGAGCTTTACTGACTTCATCCTGGACACAATTATAACATTATACAATGGCCGAATTCACTTTCAAACCGCACTCACATTGAAACTCTCTGGATTGCTGGATAACTGAAGATGATTACGAAATCCGTAGGGCTTTGTGCAAGTCTTATTACAATTGTTTTCCACTCTGAAATTAGCATGTATTGATTATGTTGCAAACAGGCATAATTATGACTTAACATCAAACAATTGGCTATTGGCTCACCTTCCTGGAACAACGACTACGTAAGGCATCGACTCTTTGTCAATGAAAGAGCCAAACCCCTGGCGATACTTGGAGGTTGTGTTTGTTAAACGGGAAGCCAGTTGATCTCCCATTTTCGCCAGAGATTCCTAATTGAAATGTTTATTTTTGGCATTTCAAAAGCAACCATCAAAGGGATTAATTTATTCCCACATACCTTGTCGTCTTTCATGGTTGATGTGAGGTCCATTAGGAAGTAAAGGTCCAAAGGATAATCCTGTGGATCCTCGTAAAATATTTGCATGCTGGACAACGTTCCTTTTCTCAATTTTACATTAAACTCCTGAGGCTTCATCGGAACGGTGTCACTGGATCCTTTCTTGTTATATGAGATTTCAGAGTTTCTGAAACCATCAATATTATTACATCGCAGTTTGTTTAGTATGTCAACCCATCCAATTATGTGAGTACTTTGTGACTCGGTATACTTACTTTATAATCTCTACGGTGCTCTCCGGATCAAAATAAAATTGCTGTGAGCAAGCAAATCTTCCTAATTGAGTATGTCCCTCTGAAGTATTACATCTTCCCAGGGGCTGTTTATTGGCTCCGTGAAAGTCCTATTAATCCGTACGTGAAGGGAAATTCTTAGAATCATTGTATGAAAAGTATTAAAACCTTACTGATTGCGAACACCATCCGCAGTTAGATTCCCTTATACAATCGGAACATGTTTCCTTCGATGTACAGGTTTCAAAAGAGTCTTGAGCTTCTAACAGCAAAACACAAGTAATCAAAAATACCAAGAAACCAATTAAAACCTTCCGATTCACAGATTCCATTTCAAAAGAGGCCCTTTACAAAAGACCAAATGCCAAAAAGAAAATGATTCAGCAAAGCAGGATGAAATGTGGGTATCCAAACACAATAAGTATGTAGGGAGTCATTATCTACGTGAAATATAATCCTGATAAGGGCATCCGTTAAATGAGATCATATTTGCGTCCCACAATTCATCATCACATTTATTGGGCACAGGTTGCTCCTAAAGACATTTTTTTCATATGGATACACCTGTATCATATCTCATTCCATGGATTCAATAAACTTCCGTTTCTTGTTTATTATATGACAAGTTTATGTGGACGCTCAACATTCAATAATGCAAAAAAAGACCAGATACTGCTGTTGACAGTTAAGGATCAGTTAAGCTGGAAAAACTCCTTGAACTACATGCGGAAAGTTACCGTAAGGCTCTTGAGATAATATTTTATCAGAGTGGAATCTCCTCCGTGACATTTTTCTTTCTCTTTTGAACCTCTGGGCCACAATAAATACCGCACGTCATTGTTCATTAACATAATACCGTCATTAGTAGACAATTGTGTGATACCCGATTAGATAAAACACTTAAACTTACACTCAATTATACGATACTACTAATTGAGCGAGGATGATTGATCTATCAATTACCATAATGGTTAGGGTGGGGTGCAAACTACAAACATGTTTTCCATTTGAGTGACATGGAGAAGTCGTGAAAAGATAACAAACAACAAGCAACATCAGAACATCATCCACTTCTGCATCTCCACGAGAGAGGATCATGAGCTGATATTACTGATATATATAGAAGAGTACGAGTAGATAATGTGAGGACAGTTGCGGGCAAGTCGAGTAGTAAGAAGAACACAGCTGCAACCACAAGTTTTTGTAATAAACTGAATACATAAAAATGGGACCTTTACGCTGGGGAATTATAAGCGCTGGAAAAATCAGCCAGGATTTTGCTACAGCTTCTTCTGCACTTTCACCTGCTGAGCATAAGCTGATTGCTGTGGCTGCAAGGGATTTGAGCAGTGCTCAAAAATTCGCCAAGACTTTTGACATTCCGAAGGCTTATGGGTCTTACGAGGAGCTTGTGAAGGATCCGGAAATCGGTGAGTCTCATAGTTTCATCCCAAATACAAAATACATAAACCTGGACGAAGGAAATGGATTTGAGAACATGTCTTAAAATCATGTAGACGTGATTTACATTGGATCCGTTAATCCTCAGCATCTTCCTCTGGGAAAATTGGCTCTGTCTCATGGAAAACATGTTTTATGCGAGAAGCCTTTGGCCATGAATGTGAGAGAAAGTCGGGAGTTGATTGAATTCGCCGAGTCCAGGAAGCTTTTCCTTATGGAAGCTATTTGGACCAGGTTTTTCCCTACCTACAAGAGGCTTCGCGAAGAAATCGAAAAAGGGACTGTCGGAGAGGTTTTACAGGTCTTCACCACATTTGGAGTCAAAATCAGCGATGTGGATCGAGTCAAGTTTGTTTGATTGAAAAAGCATTAAACCGTTTTATGCAGTGGGTGTATACATTGACGTCTGTGCTTTCTTCACAGGCTGAAGGAGCTTGGCGGAGGTGGAATCCTGGATATTGGAGTATACTGTATCAACCTCGCTTGCTGGGTATTTAAGGGTGAGAAACCACAAAAGATAATTGCCGGAGGTCATACTAATTCTCACGGAGTCGATGAAAGTACCAGCACCACTTGTATTTATTCTGGTGGAAAAACAGCAACACTCGTGACACATTGCAAAGTAGAGCTGCCTAATGAGGTGAGCAACGTGGAAATCTGTTGTATGTATGTCTCTGGTGATTGACTGTTATGAATTAAAAGTACATTTGTGTTTGGCTAAAAGGCATTCATCGTTGGAACAAAGGGAACTATTAAGGTAGCCTGTCAAAATACCATTAGAAGGATGACCCAAAAGGGTATAAATATTTATACTTAATTCTGTATTTCCCAGTTGACCGCCCCATTTTGGTGTCCCACTGAAATGACACTTCCGTCTGGCGAAGTGCTTAGTTTTCCGCTGCCGGAAGGAAAGCCAACAAACTTTGGAAACAGCATGGGCCTCCACTTCCAATGCAACGAAGTTAGACGGTGTATTCAATCTGGTGAGAACTTGTTTAAAGGTTTCTTCACTCGTGGATATTTTTTCATGCTTTGGATGTAAAAGGTGTATTGGAGAGTCCAATTGTGTCTCACAAAGAGAGTTTGCTGATATCTGAAATTATGGAATCGATTCGACGACAGCTTGGAGTGGTTTACCCTCAAGATGAGTGAATTAAATGGAACCACCTGGCTTCTCGAAAACAATTTATTGATGTCATGAATCCATTCAACATGTACCTTATTTTGACATAATAAAAGGTGGAATTGGCAATATTCTCATAAATGATAGCATGCATACTTTACAGCGTTTCAACATGTTTGTCTTCTACTTCTATTAACGAGACATTCATTCATTTTATTAAAACAACAATGTGTGTAAAAAAACAAGGATATTTATGTGCATCCGATAAACATGATTTGTGAGATGACTTTCATACGTCTTTGCACTATTATTATTTACGGTAAGGCAATAATGTAAGTTGAATACCGGTTTCTTAAATAAAACTTAACAGTTTGGGTCACTACAAAATATTTCTCTACGATCTACATTAGTTAGTTCTTAACGTATAAATAGATCTTCCATTGTTCTAAAATACTCCATATTATGCATATTATAAATATCCCTCTAGATTGTACACATTTACACGCTCCTACAGGTACTCACATGAAGTGTCTGCTGTAGGAGTTCAATCACTCACTGTTTAATACAATTCATATATAAAAGTAAGTACTTGTACAAGATGTTTGGAGATTGGCCCTACACAAGCTATAGACACCACAGTGAAGCCTCTGCTATTGCCTACGTAAAGTAAGGCATTCAAAAAATTATGACATCGTTAAAGAAGGTAAATACAAAATTTAACTTGGCACTACATTAAAAATCTACTCTCCAAGTAGAGAATACTGTGTTCTTGAAAGCGGTTGGGTACAGTGTCCTAAATGCACTCAGTTATCTTGGAATCATGCACGTCTCAATCAAGGCTGAATAATATTTTAGGTTTCTTAAAACATACTTGGTTGCATATTTATCATTGCATTAGAAAGTGCTCCGTCGTCATTGGTACAAGATCCGTCATCAAAATAAGAAACATCACAGAGACAGTAACAGCCGATGCCAACTGAACCGATTACAGATCTGATATTACACTTAAAGTAATCACTAATAGCGTAATAACCCTTAAGGTTACCACTAATCTGGATGAAAGGAGTCACAAAGGAACCACGTAAGTAGGAAGAATGGTTCGGATTTGAGGGAAGTACAGGGTTAGTGTGCATGGCAAGTTGAATGTATGGTTCCCGAATGTTTGAGTAAAAATCATGAACTTCAAAATGTTTTATGAAACTTGAGTAGGTTAGTGTCTTCTAGCTGCTTCTTCCAAAGCTCTAACTTTCATTTCACGTTCCCTCTGCTGCTGCCTGAAATCATACGGTTTACAACAATTTTGTTGAATAACACTCAAATATCCCAAATTGAAATACTGATTGTCACAAGACGTTGGAAAACAAGCCAGAGAGAACTACAACGACAGATGCCACCAACGAAATAGAAACTAATAGAACAAGCTTCGGTTGCTTATAAGTATTAATGTATTTTAACGATACATGCCACAGTATAGCAGGGCAACAGAGTTCAGTGTTACTTTTTAATCTAACTATCAAAATGATTTGAGAAGAGGGGTGATTATTTCATGATCATATTCATATACCGGAGATATTCCTCCTGTTGCGCCAAAAATGACGGATGAGCTCCGGGGTGAGGGAACCGTTCTCTGTCCATCATGATCTGCCGTTGGAGTTGCTCATGAGCCGATATCTGTTACATATACGTCAATTTATTGCTTAGCAAACCAAGTGTTAGTTCACAGCTTAGGTAACTTACATGATGGGCCAACTCCGGTGGATAAGGTCTTCCGAGAAGTTCAGGATGAAGACCTAATACAGCATCGCGAGGAGGGATAAGCGTAGGTTGTCTTTGATAAGCACCGGCAGCAGCTGCTTGATGCAATAGATTAGGATCCATTCCAGGATATCCAGGAATTTGACCTGCTGGAATATAAATGAATTTGCCAGCAGTTAAGCAGGTGTGTCACTTGAAGTAATTCTTTACTCTTACTTACTATGCTCATATACCAACATACCTGCCAATTGAAGTCTCATATCCATAGCAAGTCGTTCCGCGTGAAGTCGTTCCGTCAACTGATCTCCTCCGACGAATTGCATTCCTACTGAGGTTGGAATTCCTACAAAAGTTTCCATTTAGAATTGCACACTTCCATGCATTAAATTTTAATAAACTATCTTATCTTACCTAATCTCTCGCGATCCATAGGACTTAGGGCATTTTGAGGTCCAGGAGGGCCGTAAAGTCCGAAGCCTGCCTGTTGCAAATGACTCAATTGAGGACCGCCAGGGCCAAGAGCACCAAATCTTCTGTGAACGTCAAGCCAGTGAGGGTCAAGCGGGTTAGGCATTCGCTGTTGGGCTCCGGGAGGTCCTCCAGGGACCCCACTCCCGTGTTGAGCACCAGGCCCTCCAGGAACATTACGTAAGAATTCTTCCTTCAGACGATCAGATAGTTCACGCTCTCTGATTTCTCTAATCTCTCTCTCGCGCTTTTCCAGGGCTTCAATCTCCATCCTCTCGCGAGCAGCTTGACCGTATAGTCCCAACTGGTATGGACCACTAAGCATTGGGTCAAGTCCGTGGCTAGGCATCATACCTCCAGGGCCAGGCCGCATGCCACCACCAGGTGAGTACCCTGTGTGAGGACGGGCGTATTCACTCAGTTGTCTCAACGCTGGCGTGTCTCCAAATGCCCCAGGCCTAGGAGTAAATCGATCGAAATGCGAGTTGACCATCCCAGGGTCCATATTTCCTCCAGGACCGTTGCCCATTCCAGGTTGCGGCAGACTAGAACCAGGCTTAGGAGTTTCCCGCTTATCCCTGTCTGGTGTTCCAGATATTTGTTTCCTAGCTTGAGCAGCTCGTTCTCGCTCTTCTCGTTCTTTTTCAGCCTGTTTTCTCAATCTTTCTTCCCGTTTCCGAGCAAGTTTTGAGTCTGGCACAGGCTTGAAAGTAAGGTCAGTTCTTGCACACGAATTGAAATCACCGCGATTCCAGTGACGCAAGAATATTGCACTTTGGCTTCGATGGCATTCAGAGTCTTCAACTTTTGGCTCCGGACTGGGTCCCCGAGGAACTCCATGTGGGCTCGGAGTCTCATCTTGATCATCATTATTATCATGCGGATTGTCAACATCATTAGGCTCCATAGAATTCATACCGCCGCTGGAACGGTTATGGTGTGACGAGTGTTGACTGTGGCCATGTCCGTGACCAGATGAGTCACGCGAGCTCGAATGCTTATTAGAGCTACTGGAGGAACTCTTACTAGACGAATGGTGAGAGGAGTGAGACCCCGGGGACACATCGCTTATATTCGACTTGCCACTAATACTAGATGACGGCTGATGAGCAGGAGATGCTGGACGAGCTGAAGGAGCTTGAGGTGCTGGTGGCATTCCTGGAAGTCTTGGAGGCCCTTGAGGACCTTGAGGATAGTGCGGAAACGGATAGTGGCTGAAGTACGGTCCATAAGGATAATACATTGGAGCATGAGGATGGTGAGGATGGAATGCTCCTGGAAAGGGTCCGCCTGGCCCAGGTGGTCCCAGGTGAATGTTTGGATGAGGTATTGGTCCTTGTGGTCCTGCTGGTGTTGTCATTGTGGTCGATGCCATCGTAACCGATGTTGGTCCCATTGGAGGTGGAGGACCAGATGAACTGGATACTTTCGGACTCCTCACTTTGTCTCGGTCACCTCTATCCCGTTCATGTCTATCACGCGAAGGTTCATTGCTAGAAGACTCGCCACCAGAAGATCCTCTTCTATCATGCAAACCTTCCCTGTCCAATGTTGGTTCCCTCTTGACCTTGGTGTCCAGACCATGCGAAGGAGCACCAGTGAAGGGGGAAGTTGAAGAGGAAGAATGAGGATGTCCACTTGACGAGTTGTTGGATGACACTGGCACTGCTCCGCCAGAAGAGTTCGATCCAGACCCTGGAGTGTCGAAGGTTGGGTAACCGGGTACTTTGACTTCTCTCAACGATTGTAATGGGTTGGGTATAAGACTGTCGGGTTTCATATCCATCAGCCCAGTAGAGCTTGAAGGTGGAGCACCAGACGATGGCTGGGGCGGCGGCGGAGGACCACTTGAGCTTTCGGACGCTTGCGGTCCCAGGGGGTGAAGGTGCTGGTGATGAGGGGGGAAGTGGTGCGGCGCATAGGGGTGTGAGAGAGGGTGAGCAAGACCAGGGTGCTGGTGAAGAGGAGGATAAAATCTTCCTAGTGGACTAGGATTGTACAAGGAAGACTCAGATGAGACCACTGATGCTCCGTGCTCATCCTTTTTTCCACGCTCGCTCGTAGAAAACGCTCCTGAAGTTACAACTGAGTCTGCAGACGCGGAGGAAGGCTGATGGGACACTAATGGTGGGGGAGGTACAGGTTGACCAGGGTGAGTAGGTAAACCTGGCTGAAACAGGCCGGATGATGACGGAGAACTCTTCGGTATGGAAATTCCAGGTGGTAAATGATATCCGCTAGGACCAATGTGCATTACATTTGGTGAAGAATTGCTTCCAAAGATTGAAGGTGGTGGTGGTGGAAGCACTGTGGGGTAGGATGAAGTTATTGCTGGAGCAGCATGCGTACTATCTTCACCACCCGATTTCGGTTGTTGTGGCTTACTGAGATCTTCACTGATAGGTGACATCAGTGACTTCTGATCTTTGATCGTTATCAGCCCAGTTGGTGGACCTGATCCTGGAGACTCCATGGGGCGAGGGTAGGAATTCAATTCCGAGGTCGTTGTAGGTACGGAGCCACCACCATTTGTTGAGCTCCCTGTGCCATGCATCATGTCGACAGAGAGACTCAAATTAAGATGACTTGGTCGGTTGGTGGAAGGCTTTTCCTCCTTTATCGGTCCTAGTCCATTGGGTACTGCGTCTACGAAGGCTCTACCGTCGCCCATTGCGTTACTACTGAACGCTGGGACATTAACTTTCACATCTTCTCGAGGTACTGTAGTTTCAAATCCTTTGGAGGAATCTTTTGAGTTGGAATCCAACTCCGATCCCGCAGGTTGATACTCTTCCTTCACTTTAACCGAAATGTCAATGTTCACTGATGAAGAATTACTATTTCCACTCTCAACACCAATACTAACAGTTTTATCATTAGACTTGTCTGACGACTCGAGATCCAAGGATTGGTTTGGTTCAACCTTAATATCCTTTATCAAAGGTTCCGTCTTACTAGACTCGTCTGTTTGTGCTTTAGAGTTAAAAATGTCACCACCACTACTGGTTTTCATGTCTCCTATACTGGCAACATGAGATTCTGAGTTTTCCACTTTAGAGTTCTCACTACCACATGTGGCATTGTTCGGATCACTCTGAGGCTTAACTTTACTATTCGTCTCTGACGCACTTGCACTAGTAGCACTAGAAGAGGCTCCCGATGCGACTTCAAGCCTACTTCCTCCTCCTGTCGATGTTCCTGGCAGTGCATCCAAAACTGCTTCTGACTCAGGAGCAGGTGAGGATGTTCTTGAGCTTGAGTTCTCGTTCTCCGGCGTTCCTGTGTCCACGTTTTCATTGTCAACATCAAGCTCAGCATTCTCAGGATCGTTATCTTCGTCCACTGAGCTCGAAACAGAACTTCCAGATGGACTCTGTGATACATCAGAAATGTTATATTTGTTCAACTTCCTCCAAGCCGACCAAATTATTACCTCTGCGCGATCCTCTTTCCTTTTCTTGTTTCGAGAAGACTTTTCATCTCCACTGTCTTTTCCTCTCTTTCTCCCTCTGGGAGCCGGGCTTGCTGTGTTGGACTGAAATTGTAGCAAAGTGCATTAGTAAATTAATTCAATGTATAATACATCTTACAAGGTTGTTGTCTCTCTTAATACCTTATTTTTACTCTTGTCACTGGAGGAAGAAGTATTACTTGCAGCGCCAGGCGACTTTCTGCCTGAAATCTTCATTTCTGGTTCTGGTGTACTCGTTCCGCTTCCTCTCTTAGGACGATTTCTCGCATTCTGCAAAAAGTCACAATCATTAATAATGTATTCCGTAATACGCAAAACTTGCTTTGGCAGTTTAAAAAAATACATCATAAACATTGGCTAACAAAAATATTGGCAGTAGGCTCAAGCAATCATATGGAGAAGTATTTACATTTGGAGGTGAATTTACCAATTCTTTGGCTCTAGTTCGCGTTCTCACTCGACCTTCATCATCATGAACGACAGGTCTGAAGAGATATGGTGGGTCTTTGGGTCCGTCAAGCTGTGGCAATTCTCCGTATTTCTTAAAGTGAATTCTACATTCGGTACACAATAGAACTTTATCCTTTCCAGCATGATGCCAATCTTTGGAATCTACAATAAGTTGTTATGATTAATTCAAACTCGTAAAAATTAAGTTACGATGCCCAAAGACAAAAAATTATTGCCACTAACTTGTAGTAAAACAGTGTCGACAGTGGTATCCACTCAAGTCTCGAGAATCTGAATCTTCCTCAGAATTGTCTTCTTCACTTGCAGAACTCAAATCTCCTGTTGTTAAACCAATAAATTATTTTAACCTACAATAACGAGACAGATATGTTGACATCAAATTAATTCGTACCGGGATCTTCTTTGTTATTTCGCGAATTTCGGGGGGCTCTAATACGCCGGAGGACGCTTTGCCTGCGGTGCCTTCGGTGAGTACGGCTAGGGGCAGCAGCCGGGGTTTTCTTCCACAGGTAGTAAAACTCTACCAATTCACCTGTTTCTTTATTGGGTAACAACTCCTTTTTGATACGAAAAAAGTTCTTCCCGAACTGTCTTAGTCCTTTCACAAATCGCTTCTGTTCGTCCTCAGACCATTTCTTATCTATACGCTTCGCAACAGGGCATTTAACTAAGGCTTGAAGTGCTTGTCCTGGATCATATCCGTGTTCGTGTAACTACAAGACATATTCAATTTATTACACACGTGTCACGTACTGCAAACTTATGAGATAAATTAGTAAAATTCAACACGACATACAACAGACAGGGCGTTAATCGTTGTATCATCTCGTGAAGCAGCTAAACAGCCATCATCCGGTGAGCCTCCATCACACATTCCTGCGAACGCTGCCATAGAACGGGCGGCCCTTAAGTACATCACCAAGTCTGCATCTAACGTCACACCCGGTTTCCAGCGGAGCTCTTCCCATTCTTGACAGTTTACCGGTATTCCTGTTTGCAGCTCTGGAAGACGTGCCTGTAGAACAGTGGTTTGGTCATTTACTCTTATAATACGAAAGCAATCAAACATTGATGTAGTATCTATCGGATATCTACGCACCTGATGAGACGGGCCAACCCGTATTTCACCCTGCGTGGAAGCCAGCCTGCGTGTTTCCGGATTGTAGCCCAAGACGTAGAAGAAACTATCCGGACTAGGCTTAAAAGCTCTTATTAAAGAAGATAACTCCGCAAAATGTTCCACGCGGCACAGCCCCCTATAAAAATCGATTAGTTTTCATTACGTATACAAAAGATATTACGAAAAATATAATTAAGTGCGATGTGCGAATGCTTCAAAATTTCATACCTTAGAACCGATACAGGATAAGTGTCTGTGGCATCAGAGATGAAAAGCTCGCGACCGCTTAGTTCGGGAAACTGAGCGGCGATGTTCTCGGTTTTGCAACCTAATTAACATATCCATCATTTATACGCCACGCCACCGCTTTAAAACTTATTGTTGATACTGATAGACTATTTACCATTGGTTGATTCAAGGGCTGTTCGATCTTGAATCAATAGTTGATATACTGTTTCAGGAACTTCACACGGTCTGTAGAACCATTTGATGTGGACCATCAACGTGTCTCGCTTGCTCTGAAATAAAAAACAAGAGATGCAAGTTTACTACTGTTGCCAATCAATCTCACCAATCTTAATCTTAATAGTTCATACATTATATTTCATGGGATTAGGAAAGTACACACAAACTAAAACTAAATGAGTTACTCTATATAAGTAGTTAAGTAGGTTATGCTGAAGCGTCTCAAGCTCTCAAGTGTGAGCATGTGAAGATATGAAACTGGCTTCGTGAGACTACCAGTTCGATTCGCATGCACGCTACTTTTTGTGAATTTCTCCTCTCCTTTTCATCCTCTCTTAAGTAAGGGAAGCCGATGAGAACATCAATTAGCAATTAGGGTGATAAACACACATCGTTTGTTTGATGATGCTTTAGATAAACAATTAATCACGTTATCTACTCCGTAACCAGTTCTTTACAAAATGTGAGTTACTCACTGACTGCACATGAGAATGCGAATGCATCTAGTACAAAACCAACACAAAGCGCAAACGCACCTTCCCTTGTAATGTAATTATGATATTAAATTTATTACTATGTGTGAAACCAAGACATGATCGACCACTAATACAAAATGTATCTCGAGAGAACACCAACCCATCATCAACAACAACTTGTTCCGCAGCCAGCCAAGCACACCAAGCGATAAAATAAAATGTGTTGCTTGATTTTAGTTGTATTGATTATGATGATTAAGAAGGTTCGTGGGTGCGAAGTTGATTGGCCTGGTCTATCCGTTTGGCACCCCGTATCACAACATAACTGACGCTATTTATCATCATTAACTCTTGACTTTTTCCTTTCATCACAATATAAGAAACCTCCACACACCACCACACCCATGTACGATTATGCCTGCTCGGCCAAATGTCATAAAAAATTAACATGTTTCGATTGTACCTACTTAAATAATAATATATACCTCCTTTAACTTTCGGCAGCTGCGAACAAAAGTAAACTAATAATAATTAAGAACTAAACGCTAATCAACAGGCTTATTAAAATAAATACAGCACAAATTACGAACGAGCTTTGCATAATAAGCTAACATATCTTTCTGCATCTCAAGAAGAACATAAACTGAACGAGCGAGTGCAGTTGGCCGAAATGGTAGTAATGGTCATTAGTCAAGTTGGATTTAGGGTGAAATGCGTTACATCACATCACTCACTTCACATCCTATTCAATTCAACAATTGTGGAAGGAGTATTCACGACTCAACAGACAGGTAATTAGTAAGCCAAAGGGTTGATGTCTGACAAGCAAGAAGACCAACCCTCAACGCTCGTCTTACTCACACTACTAGAACTTTACAAGGAGCAGATCTCTCATCCTAATCCATCCACCTTTAATCCAATCCAGCCAGGCACTCTTCAGAGATACATTCGCAAGAAGGATGATAGAGAGCCAACAGCTAAATTTCATTCATTAGGATTGTCGTTTCCTTGATTTTAATTCACTGCCGTGTGAATTGCGTTCCTCCTTTAATACCACAGATTCGTGTGTATGAGATTCCAGATTACAAAAATCATACGATTCAGTTTGCACACTGGAAATGACCTATGTTATCCTTAACAATGAACATGAAATCACACTTAGCACAACTAAGATACAAGTTGTATCATCCTTTCATCCAGGCAGGTAAAAGACACACGTATTGTATCTGTTGTGTATGGAATTAAGAAACACGAACACCGACTTCAACCATGAGAAATTCGATTGGCTAATATTCCTCATACTGTCTCACACACATAAGAAACCTCTCTCATGCGTGCATCTCTGTCGATAAACTGTCTTCCGATTTTGCTCCTTTGACCACCACACACACAACTGCCTTCTTCTCACTATTTAAGTCTTGCCTTCTTCTCCTCCTGTGTCTTTATTTCTACAAGAATATCTAATAGGATATCATGCACATCGCGCATACAAATATTATACACATAGCCCGTTTACGACTTTGAAGAATAAGTGTAAAAAGATAACTACTCATGATGGAATGAACCAAAACCTATCATCTGGTCACAGCTGCTGGCGAAATGTAAAGTTTTAAGACCACCACCCTTGTAATAATCATACACATTATGTAAATTACCTTGCATATCTGCCTGTCTTTAGAATCATTATTACTCTTTCCCTCTTGTCTTCCCCACTATCTTCAAAACTAAGGAGAGAGATATTTAGAAATGTACACACAACATACCTACACAGATGAACTATTGTTCTCTCAACCACTCGCTACCACTACTTCCATTACCCCCAATTACATGTGACTTGACTGATTTGTGATCTTATTTTTAAACAATTACATGCAAATCATTCAATCCTTTCAGACTAACAAATTAAAAGAATTCACTTGTGTGTGGTACACTAATATATTATAGTGGCACTTGCCCAAAACCACACCAACTTTTGTATTACAACACCATCATCAGACATCCTCTTCTGCCTTACACACATACTCAATTATTCACCACTTCATTCATAATTAACCAACCTTGATTGAAATCTCATCTAGACTTAAAAGTTTCCGTTCGGTTTGCATCATGAAATGTGTGCGTGTCTTTTGCGAACACAAAGATGAACTCACAGCTCAGAAGAACTATTGTCCTCGCAAAATTAATAGTCCTTGTTACATCTTCTCTCCTAGATTCTTGTGAATATGATGCGGTTATTTTTGGTAGAGAGAAGCTCAACACTCACTCACTAAGAAGATCTCCTCAACATTCCTATCGCACACCACACCACACGTCAAGAAGTGATCTTGTGTGCTACGCTTTTAACGCTTGTTATACCATCTCCTCCTCTCTAATCCTCTAAGGAGACATAAAGAAAGCTTGACTCTTATCTTAAGAAGGATAAATTATTCAGATTTACACACTTAAGTGCTCGTATCCACACATGCCTTTCCTCAAAGACACCGTCTCAAACAAACAAACATATGCTTCGTTGTTATCCTCCATCACTTCTTGCCTACTAAACTTACTTCCATAATACATCTATTCATGTGCAAATCCTTCCTCCTCCTTTACACATTCTCAATCATTTTTTAAAATTCGGTTAATTTTAACCCACTAGACCGTCGTGCCAACAACAAATGTTCCTTCACACACTTGTTACCCTAATACTATTAATACTAATATAATAAATATAATATTGTTCATGGTTCTCCAATACACTGAATTCTCCAGTCCTCCATGTCCCTCATAAATGAAGGGCAGGGAGATTAGAGAGAGAAAGAGGAGAGTACAGACAACAGAGTACAGAGCGTGGCATACACATCAGTTAGGACTTGTTAGGAGTATAAAAGTAAGGTCGGGTGTGAAATGAACCTGGAGACCCGGTGGTAGTGGTGGTTGTAGTGATGGTGGTGGTTGAAAAAAGGGAGAAAGCATATATATAAAGCAATCTTGTGTGCGCCACCACACACACTTCCTCCTGCTGGATATTTTGACTCCTCCGTGTGTTCTTTTTACTGTCAAGTGAAGCTTCCTCTCTACTTTCTCCACTCCAAAGAACAAAGTGAATAAATGACTCCCGTCACTTCTCCACAAATTACTAACATCCTCCTCCGTATTCCCCCACATGTCTCAAATGACTCGCTCTCCACTTAATAATCACACGCAGATTCCTAACTTGTTTTTCCATGCACTACTAATTACCGATGAAAATACACACTCAAATACTCTCAACAAACCAATAATATAAACATTCCCTTATCTACGTTTGCTGCTTACTATTCCTGGATTCGGTGAAAAGACCGAAACACTTAGTTGAAAACAAAGGGCTTTAGCTGTTGACTGCTTTAGCTTTGCTTTTATTCCAGTTTTAACTAGTCTCGAATTAAACACTAAAATACGCAAATTACACGTCGATCTAGAGTAGCTATTGATCAACTAGGTAAACAAACACTTTACGTAAAAACAATAACACAACACACTTCTTTTTTACGGTTTAGACGAACTGTTGTTGTTACCTTGCGGTGTGTGGACTACGGGAGGAAAGAACCACCAAGAAAGTTTTTGAAGGGAGTCGGAAGAAGAACGAAGGACAGAGATTTTCACACACGAGAAATCTCTGAGAAATGCCATAGACCACCAGAAGAACTGAAGTGTATATATACATACGACTCACCGTAGTGAACCGAGTAAAGGATACTTCACCACCACCACCACTACTACTATTACTACTACCACATAACACACAGAGAGCAAGTAAAGCTTGCATCCTTTCCAATATTTTGATTTGAGCCAAATTAGTGCCTGTAACAAGATTCGATGCAAAACCTAAGGTTTAAGGGAGTTTCTTACCTTTTTCTAAGGAGTCCATGACACAGGTCAACCACTGGGGTATTTATTCACACACTCACGACCTTTCTCGGACTGATATGTACAGAAATATTCGGAAATTTGAGGCAGCTCCATCAACTCGTGACCCTACACTTCAGCCATTTTCAATTCCACTGGCTGTTGCCAGATCTCGGCTCCCCCGTAGCAGCACAACATCATCATCAGCCCTACCCTCCACCACCACCACCTATCCCCCCTAGCCACTCACACATACTAACATACCTAACCACCACCACCACTTCTGCCTATTGCTAGCATACGTATATAGTACTGCTGCCACTGCTCCTGCTGCTTCTCTCTCTCCTCAACCCTTTCTTCCCGATTCGGATTTTATGAACAACCCGAGGAGACGCGTTCTTCCCGAACTCCGAGAACCACCAAGACCCTCCACTGCATTGATGGAATGATAGAAATGTGTCTCCCATTTGTGGGTATTTAGTTAGGTCGACTGGGGTCAAAATGAGCCATTTCCGTTCCCACCTCGGGACACGGGTATTAACACTCTACTTTACACACAAAAAACTCATCTCTCCCCACACACATACTCCACGCACCACCGATTGTTTATTCCAAGTGGGTGCATATTGGCCTTATGCACATGCATATTAATTATATGTCTATATATACCTTATCGATTCGTACATCAGCTTTACTAAATACTAAATACATGCCCGTGAATGTATTCTCTCTCTCTGCTTATCTCTGTAGCATGCACGTAGTATTTATTTATCGCTCCTAAAAGCGTTAACTTAATGAGTTATCTATGTAAGCATCTGCAGAAAATGCAGTGTCGGTATATATGGAACGGATGATAAGAATCAGAGAGAGAGAGAGAGAAAGAGTTACCCTACTTCGGGACTTTCTTTTAAGCCCAGCAAACTTAATTAGCCTTTGAACTTTCCCCAACTTTCACCTGACGACGTTTGTGATGGACAAAGAGATATTTAATTTTGCAGAAGTAATGGTCGGTATGGTCGGGTAAAAGTTGGAAAAGAGGCTTTTGAGGTGGAATCTTGACGTGTGAAAGTGAAATCTGGAGAGACGAGAGCATTCACTTGATTTCTGTACAGCGCGTCAATCACTGACGAAAAGATCATCTTCGTGTGTGTCTGTCTCTATATATATATTCATGCATGAATGATATGACGAAGAGTGTGCGGAATTGTCTCTTCAAATGTTTAGCATATTGTGTGGTGCATTGAAAAGCGGTGTGTGTGTTTCTTGTTCCTTTCCTTCCTTATTCACAGGTGCTGTCGTGTTTGTAGGAGGATGTGGAAGCATCTTCTTTTAAAGCCTTTCATACTCGAGAGATGCGAGAAACTTGAGACCCCATGCCCTTCTATGAAAAAGAAGCAGCGTAGAAATTGAGAAAATCGAAGCATCTCTGCTTCACAGCTACCCAAAGAACCAGAGCTGTTCTGGTGAATACAAAGAGCCTCCTCCGTGGTATTAAACTCCTTCCAGGGTTCATTTCATGGGAATCCTGAATCTCGTTCCAGGAGGAAGGATCAACACTTTCTACGTTGTTTAGACTCCCGTTACATGATCCTCCAGGATCTAAGAGATTTCTCATTTTTTCATACTCTCTCTCTCTACCACCACTACCTACACACGGATCTTTTCCTTCACAATTACACTCATTTTATACTCCATAGAGTCTTTTTATTAGATGCTTTATTACTCTCAATAGGTTTGAAATAATGTGTTTTCTCTCAAGTTCCCTTTATTCAGTTTCTTCAAACTTCAAACAACTATACACATTGGGCTGTGTTTATGCTTTGGAGTTTGTAGACAGGAAACTTTTAGACATGGACAAACTATTGTCATTATTCGAGTTTCATTGAGTTGTAGCAGCAGTGATTTGTAATAACTGAAAAGAAATGGTTAATAATGAGCATTCTAAAGAACTGATCTAACCTTAATTGTTATCCCAATCCTACGATAAGAATAATTGTGCTTAAATATTCTTGCAAAATAAAGAAATCCAAACGTATTACAGTAATAAGGTGAATATTTATAGACCGATGGGGTTGATGGGATAATAAAAGCCTCATTAATTCTACTACATTGGAAGGAGTGTGATGATCATAATGAGCTCGAGGTGAACACAATCTTCGCCTTGTGTTTCCTTCAACTGATTTTAGTTATTTGGCTTCATGAGGTTTTCTCCGAAACGGAAACATGTTAACAATTCCTACTAAATAAACTGTCACTTTGGAACATTTTTCTACTCTTGTTTCCACAAAAAAGGGTTTACTTTGCTACATTATACACACCCAAGTCTAATTTGACAAACAGAAGCCACATAATGTAACTTGCAAGACACATGTTAGCAAGAATTCCTGAATGTGGTGTGTTCTCGATTGTACTGTGGTAAATCTATAAAGTCACATGAATCCTCTGTGGAGACACTAAATTCCCCGAATAATTTTACGGTATCACGAAAAGGTGGTTGTTTGGATCCAATCATTACATGGAAGTTTTTTTCGAATTCCTTCACTGGTCGGAGCGGAATTTGATGAAGGTAGCAGTGAAAATGCAAATGATGTTCGATTTAGAGTTCAACATGGAGATGTGTTTCGAGATAAGGACAAGAATAAAACGGGAGGAAAGGGTAGGCCGAAAGAAAACCTACTTGACTCCCTCCAGTAATAGAGATGGATGTTTTATGGAAGCTTTACAAATAATAAGTGGAAGTGGGAACACCCTTAAGACACACCATTCCCACCTCACATGCAAGAAATCTTGTGCAGTCGACAAACTTCATGAAAAAGTAAGAAAAGCTTATTTAACTTACATCATCGCTTTAATTTTTGCTGGAATAGAAGCCAAACTTTTAATTATTTTTAGTGAACTACCGGGAAGAATTGCTTTCTGTCCATTCAGGCAAGTTTATACTGGTGACTGGGCAAGTACAGTAATTTTCGGGGAAGGAACTAAAGCCACAATTAGAGATTTTTCTCTCCGTATAAAAAAAGGTTTATCCGATTCCTTTGGAAAGCATGACCTCAAACGAACATGAAAGCATCTGCTCACGACTAACATAATGCCTAACATTTTTGTTTTCAAGAGAGGAAATTCATTTGTTCCCTATCTAAGCGTAATGTATGATTGCCATCCCACGAAATAATACCCTATTGTTATTAAAAGTACTGGGGCCAGCCTTTTCCTCTCATGCGATCAGTACACTTCTTCAATTTGAGTCTTGGACCTTAATTAGGTTATGAAACATTGCAGCCCATTCCCTTATCAAACCTCATTTTGTCCGGAGAGTAAACAATAATTACAGGGCATCGCGCCCGATTCACAATTATCGCAACTTAAATGCTTTCTTCACCCAATTAAGATCATTTAGATATTTTGAATATTCACTTATTTCAGTATGTACAGGACCAAATCCTTAAAACATAAGAAAGACTAAAAGCATCTACAAAAGCATAAATGCAATAATGCAAATCAAGAATATTTGACAACTCCTTCTTGACATGTACGTGTGTTGGTCAAAACGGGAAATAATAATGAGTAACCAGTAACCAACACTTTAAGTGTGGTTGTTGCCACAATTTTAATCATCAACTGAGCTGACATGAAAAGAATAAAGATAATGCAGCTAAATCATCGACCTTTATCTTGATGTAATAAATACATTAAAGAAAGGAGGACTGAGACACAAGAAGACCTATCCGAGATAACCTGACTCGTCTGCACCACTTCGCTTGAGAGCTGAAGGACAGACCTCCTGTAGAACTATTAGTTGATGTGGCATGTCATTATTATGGCATCTTTTTCCCTTATCCTCCGTCTTCTGTGGTTTGTTGTGGCACGGCACTGGCATACAAGAACATAATAGAATCACGAAAGAAAAGGTTTTATGACAGAAGTGCAACAACTGCTCCACCACCACAGAAAAACTTCCAACAATACCAATTCTCTCCCTCAAAAGCTCGTACTTACAACAACGATGGACACCACCAACTTAATGGTTCCTTGAGGTTTACAAGCCAAATCCCTATACAAGATTTAATGGATACGAAATCCTAATTTTATTACAAATCGAGATGCATTAACTTAAAATTAGAAAACACTGATGAGCCACCTACACATGATTCTAAGATTTATACTATTACAATAACCAAAAACTTCTTGTCATCTGCGTTGCATTGAAGAAAGTAACAATTGGTTTGACTAATTGAACACGAATTTACAACAACCTCTCATCAAGTCACATTACGCAAATGTTTCATTTCATTGATGAAGTGGTGATAGATCACACACACACACACCACACAGTCCTTCAAAAGCTACTCTTGAGAAGGAGTGCGCGTACATAGTTTCCACCGCATCTTATATTCGTATCCCGAAACTAATAAGACCTTTCTTATGAACCACGTCGAAAGGAGAGGAAAGAATGACTTGACTTTTCTCTATTTCCCAACGATAAGAGCTCTCAATCTGTATCATCAGCAGGCAAGGAACGGAAAGTTAGTTTCATTTGATCTGAAGAAGTTCCAGTAAGAAAGAGTAGATCAGCCCAGAAGGACAGGATAATGGAATGATGTGGAAGGAAGAGGAAGATGCTCAAGAGAGGGGAAAGACAGTTTTATAGAAAGGGACAAGAAGAGACATTGTTAAGGAATGAAACTGTGTATCACGATGACATCATGAATGAAGAAGTTTAACTGCCTTCTACTCTCTTGTGTCTACCCCGCAACACCAACTAAGCTTGTAGTATGTCTCATCTCCTTCTTCAATCCTTCAAAGTTAATTTTTTGTTACAATTAGATACATACGAACAATTGAACTACGCGATTTTATGATTGCAATCCCTTACTGGGATTCACTTAACCTCCCACTGATTACTTGTGTTGTGATTACACCTAGGCACAGTCTCTTCTTGTCATGCATTAAAATTGAACTGTAGATTTGACGCTCGCAAGTCGCAAACACGGTTTTGTGTATAAATAAGTATAAATATTAGAGTTGATGGACAACAATGAAAAATGGGCAAAGATGGGGTAGTTCAGTGATGGGCAATCATTGATTCTAAGCGTCCTTTTTTAATGGTATTGTAAATTGCAATCAATGCTAAATCTGTATGCACATTGAAACAGAAATATATGTGTTTTATACAACTTGTTAGAAAAGTAATTCCCACTTCATGTACCTAGGAGGTGAGTTGCATGCACGGTGCATTAGAATTTCGAAAGGGTTAAGCTTTCAACAGAGAGATCAACTTACCCGTTTGAACTCTTGGATGGTGCAGATGAAGAAGGGAAGATCAGCTCGTTGACTTTCTATGTAGACAGCATCTGTGAACACAAAAAGAAACCATGAGTAAGTCTTCGAGTGAGATTTCTGAGGTTCCAGAGCACAGAGTGTACGTCATTCCTTGTTCACGAACCAACAAACACCACCAGTCCCTATATAGTTGTTTCGACTCCCTTTTCTCGTCCCCTGTATTTCGTTTTCATCTACAAGTTCATGAATTTCCCTACCCTTTATGAAAATAACATTCCCTGTACAGTCAATGGATTTACAGATTCAGTACTACATACTTTATCTTATGATCTTAAGACAAATAAACGTATACTAGAATGATTTACCTTTTAAGAATTAACTTTATTTGATAGAACTTCACCAAAAATCGTACGGCATTAGTGAAAATCTGACAGATTATAAATTGCTCTAGATAGTTTGAAACTGTCACCGATTAGACGCATAAGGTTATCTGGCAGATTCCTGCATTCCCGACTATTCCCTGAGAAAGAGATCGAGAAAGAATGAAAGTTCTGAACAACTACGACTACGAGAAATAGGGGAAATATATGCCTTAGTCTCTTCCAAGGCAGAATTCTTGATTTGCAAGATGATAAATGTTTCTGCTCCTGACTGCTCTCGTAGCTCAGTTCTCCTTCAATTCATAAACTAGGCAGCTACAAACTGGTATGCCAATGAATCTCTACGAAACCTTACAAAGAACTTTACCAATTTCTTATCGCTAGTTTCGCCGTAATCATCCACCCGTGCTGTTTCATACCTACGATAGGATTCCAACATCAATCCGAAGTCACTTTATTCCAGATTTAGAATTTCATACGGCTTCACTTACTTGAAAGTTACTGAAACTACACAAATTGCTAAACCGAGTCTTACTTTCTTTAATTCAGTACCTCATATTAATGGCATAAAAATACAGATTATTTTACAGAATTCAACAATTTTGTAGATAAGATGAATAAGATACCATTCTTTCTTTCTTAGTTTTGTAAACTAAAATTTTATGACAGAAAAACTGCAATAAACAACTTTTCTGAATCCGAGCACCACTCTGTAAGTTCGATGGTCTATCTCAAGTTCACTTCATGCATCTTTGGCTGCTGAAAATATGCCCACTACAAATTATTACACTTTATAGTTTTATACGTGTACTCAGTACACACTTACACACACATATCAACCATGCAATAAGGAAAAGACGTTTTCCCTAATCTAAGACAAACATTGAGCTAACCCTAAAATAATTAAAAGATCTCTGATTCACGCTGCTTTAACTAACATACTCTCTTCCTTAAGCATCTTGTAAACTGGGGATTTATACACACAACACACAAGAAGCAGTATTATTTTTACGCAGGGAAATAGACGAATCCGAGAATAAAGTAATTTGTACTATCAAGTGATCGTCTCTTGTGGTCGTTTGTTTAAAGTAAGCAAGTACAAATCCTAGCTAAATTTGGACAGAGTAGTTGTGCCAAATGATAAAAGAAGTTCGTAACAAGTGAATAGAAAGTAGAGGTGGAGAGACGACGGGAAGAGCTTGAAGGAGGAAGGTAAAGACCGGAAAAATCAATGGCATGGGTTGTGTACTTTCTCCTAAACTTTCAAACTCTCACTACTCTCCTGTATTTCCTTGCATTACACAATGCACTCTTTGACAAAGCAAATGATGTCTTATATTGCAGACGGTTGTTTCATCAAACGATCCTCTTCTACCATCATCTTCTGTTAACTGGGAATTCATAAGGACAGCACGGTTACTTGTTGGCCAGAAGACAATACGGCATTCCTATATGTGCAATACAAGTCGATCTTATATTACTTACACTATGTCTAATCTGCAATACTCTTGCGACTTGCCCCTTAATCTTTTGTTGTTTTCCTGCCATCCTTAATCTCCTCCGTTTATCATGAAACCCAACTATTTGACTTTGAGTGACGAATTCTTTTCCAACAATGTGTCATGACTCATTCTATATATGATAGAAAAACAAGCGATTTATGGAAGTCTTTGAATGTTACTACTCAATGCGGTTATCTCCAGCCTTTATATTAGTTCTTTCGTTCATCCGTCCGTGATAAGACACTCTTGAGATACAGAATTTACAGATAATATTTTTCGGCTTCCTTACACACTATAATATATTTAATATTAATAGGTTAAAAAGCTGTTGGCTAAGCATGCCCTGTCAAACTTGACAGATCATGATTCCCGAGGTTTCATCTAAAATGCAAAAGCCGGAGTTCTTTATCTTTAAACATCCTTTCCACATACATACCGGATCAGGTTATGACATATTGACTGTTCACTGTTGAACTTTTGTTTTCTAATATAATACTTATCAATACAACAACACAGTGGTAACTTAAAGGACACTTTTAAAAGCAGAGAATAGTGAAGTTTGCAATAGTTTTGGTTTGTACAAGCGATGAAAGAGAGCAGTAGTAGATGAGAAATACACACGAATCTTAAAAAGAAGACAAAACTCTCTTTGCACATAAATCCACTTCACCTTTACAGACTACAAAGTAGGATGGAAAGAAACTTTTGTTTTTACAGGCGTGAAGTGTGAAGTCTCTTGTCGTTTCTCCAAACCCTTGCAAGAAAGGAAAATGAATTTTAGGATCCTTCATCTACTAAGATATAAGCTGAGCAAACACTAAACTTTATCCTGGTCATCTAATGGCGTTTATAGATTTCCTCTGTCATTTGACATTTATTACACCTATGACTCAAAGTCGCACTGTTATTTTAGCACCATTTCCTTTCGGATGTCTTAGACCGGGAATTCTAGCTGAGAAGGTTCTCTATCCTATTACCTGAAATCATCATTATCCTTTATCACTCATGAGATACAATATAGATTAACACACTACCCACATCCAGTCTTTTGTTTCCCTTTTATCAATAAGGTATATAAATGAATTAAACAATCAAAGACTAAAGACTTCTCCCAACATATACACACATAGTATAATGGTCAACACAAATTAATCTAATTGTACCCTTCTCACAATACATCAATTTTCAATGCTCCCCTTAAATTATACATTGAAATATGGCCCTCGCCGATAAAGAACCGAGTCCTAAGAATTTAGAAGAGGGTAGGGAATCCGATAATTGATTGATTGAGGAAAGAGTATCGCTGCATAGTTTTGTCAATAGTTCATTATTTCAAGATACGATCCGTGACTTAAAACACGCAGCTGGGAGCAAGAACCTACGCTCAACGCTGCTCTCCACGACGATCTAAACTACTACAATGTATAGGCGGAAACCCATATTCTCCCAGCAGTACTCAACTTTGCTCTTGGTATAATTCCTGTAGATTTTTAGAACTCCACAAGAAAGGCTAGCTCAGTCTGTAGGGGAGAAAGAACCGTGTCGTAGTCAAACTGTGTGTACTACTCAAGACTCTCTCTTGCTGAAGTAGAGAATTTATCATGAGGGAAAGTTTTAGATGAGCCTTTCGTATTTTGATTTGCTTCCATTAAGCTTCTTCCAACTAACTATATCGTAAAGGGCCAATTATCTCACGAAACTTTGGCTTTCTTATACTTAAACTGTGAGGCTGAGTGAGTATCCAGCGAGGTTTCCTTCGGAGGATAACTTGTCACTCGTGTCTGTACTTAAGGACCCCTACGAACCATGACACAAAAGCCATATTATGGGGTTACTACGACAGTCAAACAAAATAGTGTTTACCCGGAGGAGGAGGGGGACACACATAAGATGAGACTGACTGTGAGCAGATGAAACGGAAAGGATATATACGGAAGAGTCTTTCAAAGCCAATATAAAATAAAGTAAAATTACCTCCCGGTTTGTACATCACTCCATCACCGAAACATTTATATTTCGTGTAAACGCCCTGTTGGTCTCTCCAGGCTCTTCCTCTGACCGGCTCCTTTTTCCCAGGTACTGAAATCGATATGTCCTCATGAGCCTCATCCCCACCACCACCACTGGACACTGATGAACTTCCTGTCGCACTATTGTTCGTCGTCTCTGGCTGGTCTACTAACTGTCGTCCACTCTTCGCAAAGGCTGAGGTAGACGATGACGATGAAGAACTGGGCACTGATTTATTGTTCTTCCCAGTGGAAGAACCAGTACCACCACTAACACCACTACTACTAGTACTTCCATTCACACTCGAGGGATTGACTTTCCCTGAGCCCAAAGTATAATTACTTCCACTTGAGCCGCTGTTGATCTCATTTGACGGTAAATCATTACTATTTCCGAACTTTACACGAACACTTGGCTGACCATTAGAAGTTCCTGGGATAGCAGGGGTGCCTGTTGTGGCAGGAGTTTCTCCTGATGGTGGTGCTTCTACATTGTTCACATTTTGATGACGATTAGGACTCTGAGGTTTTGTTGATGAAGCAGATATGTTCAGTTTGAAAGGTGTTTCCTCACCCTTCTCTTTCGAGTCTTTCCCACTTGTCATTTTGTCTTTGACACTACGGCTGTCAGCACCCACAGAAGTTGAAGATTTCTGATTTTTCTCGCCCCGATTTCGCTTAGAATTCGGACTAGATTTCACATTCAGAGGGGGATTATCAGATTTCAAGGAACTATTTCCTCCTAATGAGATCGAAGAGGGTAATGATGATGATGATGATGAAGATGAGTTCACAGTTCTCGCCTGAAACTTTCCTTGCAAGTGCTGTCTCAGGCTTTCAGCTCCACTCCTTGTGGGCCCACCACTACCACCACTTGCATTATTTCCAGAAGTAGTTGTGTGATCCTTGCTCCCCGGAACGCCGGAGGTTGCAGGGATCATTTTTGATTCCTTACTATTTCTCCCGACTCTTCAGCGGTTAAAACTTCTGCAACAAATTCAAAAAGACTTGCATATAGTCATCATTGGGCTTTAGCGGATGTAAATGAAATCTCCTCCAATGCTTTACTAATAGTGTAATCAGTCTCTAGCAGCGTTTAACTTTACTGCTTAGCAAACATCCGTGGCACTAAAAGCTTTTTAAAGGAAACTTATAAATGAAGAAGTTAAAGTTAACCCACCACCACATTTAAGGCATGAATGAGGGAATAAGACTCCTTGAAGGCCATGCTAGGAGTACTGGCATATTAGATGTATGTCTGTGCAAGTCTAACAATTAGTGCACGCGTATAATAAGCACAATAGACAATAGCGATTGCTGTAGCAAAGTCTGGTGATAAGGGGCATTTGGTATCATTTCATTCCACCCTTATAAATGTACTCAACTCCAACAATAGATTACATAAAGTACTATCCCTCACTTAAAAATTGGGGAAGGGATTTTCACACGAGTTGTTCCGTAGTGCAGGCGCAGGCAGATGTTATGTGTGTGTTGGGTGCATTCATTTTCATTACCCCATCCTTCCTCGAGCTACAGCTTCTCATTCCTTAAAGATTGAAACGATGAATCAAAAGAACCCAGTGAGACTTTTCATCAATCTTCGGATGTTCTTGCAGAGCTGCCTTGTCTTATCTCATGCTCAGTTGAATTACCAACACCCGACATGCTTTACCACAGCTTAGCTTTGTGCTTTAATACTTGAAGCTGCACGGTGCAACACCGTACGTTAACTACACAAGTAAAATGGCAAGTGATGAGTTGCAATTTAACTTTTTTTCTTGCAGTTTCCGTTCGAGATAAGTCTTTGTGAATCGATGCAAATCTAGCACCTGAACCTAACAATTACATTATCATTATCATTAGTGGTTGTATTGTTTCAGCCACTGTTTGGCATTATCAGATGTTTCAAATTCCAAGTACTGATGCATTGTTAGTGGATTTCTGTTAAATATAACTGGCCATTAGCGGGAAAACTCTCTGGAGAGTTTAGATTGCTTTGGAATGCAGTATGCAGATTTTAAACTGAGATTCTAACAGCTAAAAGCTATTCTTAGTGTTATACGAGGACTGAGTCCTGGACAAGAAGAATTCAGAACTTGGTTATATTTAGCATTTGTCCAGTTTCATCCAAGTTCTCCTTCCCAACACAGAAATCAATATACTGGAAACAACAAGCAAAAGGGGCTTCCTTCCTAGCATGCCAGAATGCCAGATTGATTCGTCACAAGCACAAGTAAGCTTTGAACAGCAGTTGGCAGCATCACGTATGTGAACACATGAAACTCTTGCAAGATGAGAACAGTGTAATGTAATAACTGGAAGAAGATGCAGATAATGAATCACATTCGATTCATGACCCAAGACTAAACTTTCAATTATTTTAAGGTGGTAAAAGTATGCCATGCGAATAAAGAAACATTCTATCTGCTTTATTGTTCAATATGATTAATATTGTAATATTCCAGTTAATATCATTTAGTAAGTAATTAAGTAATTAACTTATTTTTGCATTGGATATTCTGCATTATATACTTGAGAGTGCGTTTCTCATCTGCAGACATTGACACTCTCGTGTCATGAACGATAACGATAAGAGCAAGTTTGCCATTGAATGACTGATTCAGCTTGCTTACCTATGTGCGGTAACTTATTATTAATTGAAATATGCGATTCATTTTTTATGCATGGAGCGTGGACTTTACTGAGCAACCAAACCTAACTGATATTCTACATGAAATCAGTAGCTGCTTCTATGACTTGTGCTTTGTATGTCTTCGTCAGGACTTTATCGATAAACAAAGCATCTCAGCTCTCTTATCAAGATAGTTTTCTTATCTAGAATTGGATGTCTGTTTGGCTTGTACGTACATTTAATGGTTTCAGAGGCATTTCTTGAGATTTGAACTTGAGATTTGCTGTAACGACATTTATAAATGAGCTGTGCTATTAATAATATTTGACTGCAAGTTCTATATTATGTTTTACCTAGGAATAAATACTCTATTCAATAAAAAGATATCGTTTGTTCTTGCTACAAAACAAAGTTGAAACAATGAAAAACTGTGTTTAAGTTTATTTCGCACGCTATTCTAACGATTTGGATTTTGTTGGGCTATCTATTAGTAATGCTATGCATCTTACTTTTATCCTCATAATCCACAGTTAAAAATAAATTCCGATGAATTTAAGCCTGTCTTTTGTCTGTCATTTTAATTTGCTTGGTCTTTTCTATTTCAGTCGCCTCTATGAGACTCACCAGAAATTTGCAAGGTGCGGACTAATCTTAGATAAATATAATAGATGCACAATAAAAGAAACCACTTTTGAGAAAATATCATACGTGTATCTTATTCACTTTCTCAGTAGGTTCCTTGTACATAAAAAGTTTGTATGCGTACATCTGCTGCTAATATTCAGCAGTTCAGTACCACAGCAAGTTGGACTGTACTGCACTGGTCTGTAAAAAAGAGGAGAGCTAGCTAACCCTAACCCTAACCGATCCTTCCATCCTTCCAACTCGAAGTGTTAGGATGGAGATGCAGATGATATAGTTCTCTGCATTGGGAAAAAACTTAGTCACGTATTTACTATTATATTCCTTGCTTGACTATGACTCTGCCTCTGGCCTTTTTACTTACCCATCATCATGAAACCTCTTCTGAACAAAAAGGTATGCCCATCTGAACTAATGGCAGTTCTCATATTTTAATCTTCGTCGTCACTGCACCATGCTTTTTAAGCTCAACCAAGAAACTAAACTACTTTACTACTAAATTTCATTTCGACTACATATTTACGGTTACAACAACGTTATTTACATGCAAGGTGTCATAAAATTTCAGGATGTTCTACTTAATTTTCACTTCTTAAGTTCTTTTATACACACTTCATAACTTTTATCTAAATATTAATCTTTCCTAAACCACGGGATGCAACAGAATTTGATTTTATAATTCACTCCTTTAATCTATTCTCAAAGCTGCTTTGCTTCTTTTGAATAATGACATCCGATTGGACATTAATCTTTATGAATCCTGACTACATGAAGGAAGACTGCGTTTTGATTGGTATGTAACAATTGTTCGTAGGTTTTGTACATGCGTTAAATTAGCTGCAGCAAGATAACATGACTAATTGACTAATTTACAACAACTATGCACAAACCATTAACTAATAGCGTGATGTGACATTTGTTCATTTTATCCTCAAAGTGCGTGGCTATTTATTCCGCCATTGCTCTTTAATTGATCCTTACTCCCGCATTACCATTATTAGATAATACGCAACTCTCAAACACACCACATTAACCATATTCGGATCCTCACTAAATCATGCAGCAGGTCAAACTGCCAGCTCAACTGCATTGAGCCAGCGAGACAATTATTTGGATTAATCAGTCGCAGCAAGTCACAAATTGAAATCTAAATTTCTAAGCCTAGTGCCATATCATTACTTATGTTATGTTATTTTTTCATGTTTTACACTTAAAAATACTGCCAACTGTAGAGCTCGCACTTTTTGGTTCTTTGATTAAAGCTTAATTGTTTACCAATACACATAATAACACGCTAAATATAGCACATTCATGGTGTGTTCGCTGCTTATTGAACAAAATAACAAAAGTAATGAACATGTTAGTACACTGGTGAGTGAATATGTTGGTACCTTAATACAGTTTAATAACAACCGAATCGAATCCACAATTACTGGCTTCTAATAAACCTCCTATAAAAAGTGTAGATTAAATTCCAGCTCTTAAGTCAAATATTGCATAGGAATTATTTTAATTCTGGCTTGTGTTTCCTTCAGATAAATAAAAATATTTGTACTTGACATCAGAATAAATCTCAAATAAATCCAAATCTCATTGTATAATATTATTTATTATTTATAAAGGAGTTTCATACTGACTGACTACAATTTACAACCGAGTTTTACATGAATATTTGAAAAGCTCGAGAGGATGACAAATATTTTAAATTCAAATATTCATTCTCCGTACCACAGTGCACTGAAAGGTATTTGCTGCTGTACATACGCCAATTCGTACTTAGATACAAGATTCATAACCAACAAACTTATATATCATAATTAGTCTACCATGAGCCCTGGTCACCCTGGTGCATTTATTACTACACTAATGCAGATTTTTAGAAAAATTCAAGTATCGTTTATATACTAATCATCAACTACTTTTTAGTGATGCAACACAATGGGATTCCGAAACAAGTCTACAACACTATAGATTATCCTTCTAATGTTCTAATCTTGTACAGTGTATGTACAATAATAATTACATCACAAGTTGAGAAAAACGAATGCGTAAGTTACTACGAACAATGCCATTTGTAAAGTTAGAAAGCTGCGTTTATTCTCCTATTAAGTTCGTCTTCGTTTTCAATTAAATCTCAACACTGTACGTCTAACAGTTAAAGAATTTCAATCAGTTAAAGCAAAGTCAACAGTCAAAGCTAATTCTAAATCCAATATATTTCCAATCGAAGACATACAACGAAAAGTATCAGTTCACAATCCACTTAAAGGCGACTTTGATATACTTAACATTCTATTATCCTCCTCAAACTCTTCAGAAATCAAACACACGCAGTGTCTGAGAGTAACCTACTTTTATTCTATTACGAAGATTACATTATGCAGGTAGTGTAGTGCGGTGTTAATATTTGTGTATGAAATGTGCAGCCTAATATGGCCTTCAAGCGACAAAAGGTGTGCTTACTTTTATACTGAGCCTCTACCACACGGGACAGCTTAAAAGACAAAAAAGCAGGTTCAAAGAATTGATCGAATGATGATTCAGACTCGCAACAACTGTCAGATTGCATTACCCTCATTAGGTCTGCTCTCGTACATTTATTTGGCTAATAAGCAGATTTTCTCATATTTACAGCCTACGATAAACACTCCTCTGATCATTTACTATTAGCCGAAATCGGAAATTACATGCGTTTAACTCTAAGACATAAAAAGGTTGACTCAAATTCCACATTACATAGATAGAGGTGCAAAGTTTCAGCTTGCCTTTGACCATTCCAACTTAATACGAGTTCAATATTCCGTTTATACTACAAGAAGCATGCAGCTGTAAAGTCCTTCACACTAATTATTAAGAAGGACTCTCATTATAATGCCCTTAAAATGACTACCCCGGTAGAACTTAATTCTAAGTTGCATGCTGTCAACACTTCGTAACGGTAAATTGAGAAGTAGTCATCAATTCTTTATGTGTGTGACATATGGAAGTGTACTAAATAAAACTTTACTTGGATTATTAGTTATTAGTTATTGCTCATAATAAAATTCACAACTAGAAGACTCCATAACTTCTATATAATATTATTATGGTTTACCAATAATTTATTTTAACGTGCGCATCCACAGATGTAGGATTTCCATTAAAGAAACAAGTTATGCCAATTCAATGGGATAAAACGAACCGATTCTGTAATAATATTTCTTGTCAAACGCACATAAAAATTCCAAGCTATCTTTCATTAACTTTGCTCACTCAACCAGAAATGTATGTATAAAATAAATATCCCATCCTTTAACAAATAACATATCCATGAATAGACAAAATACTCCTACGTATCTACACCAAGTCCGAGAGTCTCTCATCTACAATATACACCTCTGCACTTAAAAATATTTAAACACAAAAATCAATTGAATCATCACAAGAAAAGGGAAGTTAATGCTCAAAAACGTAGTATAGAATGAGTTTGAAGGATGCTAGAAAGCTTTTGTGGCATAACAAGAACAAGCAAAAAGTACAAAAGGAACAAATAATGCAAAACTTTCCACATACCATAATATTCTGGAAGAAAAATGACGGTTGCTTCAAGGAGAGTTTTGGTTACCGGAGAGAGAGAGAGGAAGTTTGCAATCCACCACCGAATCCACCTCACTGATAGAGTGTGTTTGTGTATATTTGGCTGGTGGGGAAAATAAGTGTGTGTGCAAAGAATTACATTTCTAGTGGAGAGTGCAATAAATCAGCACGAGGAATCACTTTATCGGCCAATTATGCATCCACCCAAGTAATATTAGATTACTAACTTTCTCCTCACATGCCAATGGAGCGAGTGAGGTGTAATTGAAATTCAAGTATTAGGAAGATTAACCTCTTAGAAAGAAGTTATTCACAGTAGCACGCGTAATTTATATAATTACGATCACAATCACCACAATCGTGCTGTTCTTCTATCCTTTCGTGTTCTCCACTCACATTTCCTTGCTTATGTCTTCTTTCGATCAGCAGAAGTAGGACTGATGATGCTGCTGAGTCTCTGTCCAATAATAGTCCAATGTGTCCACTTCTGGTGATTTTAGGGATCCAAAGTCTACTACAGAAATGCTCTACATGATCTCTTATATACGAATGACAGAGTGTGTGGTGTCCAACTGAGTTTCGTGTTCGAGACAATAAAGCTGGACAGCGATAAGGATATAAATGCCGAGGAAAAAGATTTCCTTCCGCACCGACTCAACCTTCACTCGCACACAATAATATAAGCTGGTTGAAAGGGTCCCTTATGGACACTTGCATCCTCGTAATTTTCCTCTGAGGTTTAAGGACAACCAGGATCAAGTCCTTGGGTCTTCTTTATAAGAAACTCTCCTCCTAATGCGTCCATATTTCCACACAAGGTTCCTTCGTGTTTGTTGAACTGACACTTCCAACGGAGTTTATAGGGTTTTACAGTCACTGTCACAAGTTTGACGAATTGGCTAAATACTCAATGGCAGTATAATAACTTAAGGGTGAAATAAATACAAGTGGGGGAGACTCTAACAACTCGTATTAAGGGAGTTATTAAGGAGAATTCTTCCACTGTCCTCTGTACTTTTGTTAACTTTCTACCCAACTCGAACGAGAGCTTAATGTTGAATAGTAGGCACTCGGGAGGTTTGGTTAAGAGAATCCCAAAGCTGTGGTGTGGTACAATTTGTGTTGAGAAGTTGTGCAAGTTCTGTGAAGTTCCTGCCTCAAGTTGGGCTCAAAGTATACTGGCTTTAGTCAAGGCAATTCCGCTCGATGTATCTCCTCTCTCACCAAAAAAGTGATCCTTCTCTTACCGAAAATTCCCATCACACTCCTTTACCACTACCACCACCACCAGTGAACACAATCTACAATTCTACGAATGATACCATGGCAGACCCCAACTACTAACTGCAGCTCAAGCAACTTTGCTTCTATTCCTCCGTCCGTATCCCTGAATCCCTATGTATGTGTGTCTTTATGCTGCTACTTCAATGAGAACGGTTTGCGTTATTCCTGCCACTCACCACCGTTGCACAACCCTAACATTCAGCTAGGAAGGATATAAAATACATCCAAGAACTTGGTTTATAAGTTCCATGACTATCCATGAAGTTTACGTGTGTTGCATTGCACTCAAAGATATCCTTCTTCTACACACGTTAAAATACTAGATTTATATCATTAGTGCATTCGAGAGGATTATTCGCTTTCATTCTTCATCATAATATCTTCATAGCTTCATGATGGGTAGTGATGATGATGGTGTTGCTTCTAATGAGGGATGCATTCTTCTGTGCATCGCCTTGCACATTTTAGTTGGCTATTCATCATCATCCCATCATTCTCATCATCTTGTTGGAGGTTCGAGAGAAAGTAAAAGTGATGGAGAAAGAGTTTTACGGTGGTTGGGGAAAGTGTGTGCAGGAAAGACAGGAGGACAGCACAGAGTGCATAGAGTGGATGAATTATTCCAGGCTGTCTGACCCTGAAAAATTGCATTCACATGGAACAAAGCGTCTCAGACGAGGGATCAAGACGAGTTATTGCACTATATCCGGTTGCTAAAATATCAAAACTTGTACTTATTCATTTCTTCGTTGTTGGACGTCTAACAAGCATATTATTCGTCATACTGAATCCGTCCACTTGTTTGCTACTTTTGAAGACAGGCTTATCCTTGTAGCTTAATGGGATGCGTCTTCACAGAAAAAATAGAATATCATTCCGCTCAGTTTGTAAGTTTGTATGACTTTTTCGAGCCTCATGTTGCAATTTTTCAGCAAGACAGATCAAGTCAATATGTTTTGCATATATTGTGTATTGGAGGATTCTTGCGCAATCAAGCAGGGACTAGGGATGATAATGGAGTTTTACAATAACGTGTTCAAAGTTTCAAAGTGGTACAGGGTTTTAGATTTTCAACCTATGAAATACAAATGCTGGGACTGGAAAGTCGGCACACGGTCACCATCATTTCACTCCAAGTACATTTTACTTATTCAATATCTCCATGCATTTGCATTTTATGAAATGTCCAAAGTTTATCATGTTTGACGAGTTGTATGCATTTTTAACCTCTTGGGTACGACTTAAGCGAAAGCGCTGTGAGCTGTATGCCTACTATTGAAACGCTTGTTGTCACTGGAGAGCCGGCAATAATACTATTAATAATTCGTGAGAAACTGTATTATATTTATCAAAAATACCCCTGAGCCGGAATTTTGCACTGAATTTTCTTCTTCAAATATTTGCATTTTACAAACACTAATAGTATAATAACACTTGATTTTACAATTTAACTACTAATGCGTGAACATGGGAGCCTCCTTTCAGTGTGGAACTTTTTAAAACAGGATGTTTGGCCTTTAACACAGAGCCATTTAGAACACTTGTCACACTGAAAAGATGTAGTACTTCTTTCACCTCTCAAATTACAATAATAACACGAATGTTTATGGCTGGCTCCATTGATGCCTGACACTTGCTGAGGAAAATGGGATCCAATCAGTCTGTTATCGACGATCGGGACAGTAGAAGGTCGACCAAGTCTTGTTGGTTCTGATGGATGTTCTTGAAAAATTTCCCTCACAAGTGCCTCAATGAACGCCTTATACCGACGTCTGGAGTTCGGATGTAAAATCTTGTACCCAATAAAACTATTGTAGATGGTGTGATCCCAAAGGTGAAAAAATGCCTTCTTATACCACTTCATCGACTTTCTGATACTCTGCTGGGGCTTCATTACTTTGTCGACATCATCAACACCTCCCATTTTTGA
>JAQGAB010000139.1:0-40077 GCA_034696565.1 Isotomurus graminis
ATAACTCCGTGTGTGTGGTTATCTGCAGACATAACCGTACTTATTCCACCAGTAGAAGGGTATTCCAGGGTCAGCTCATACGATACCAAAACGGCTGCTGGAGTAAGGACATTGGCCAGGGTTGTAAAGCAGAATAATGTGGTAGCCTGTGGTTAATATAGAATAGTTACCCTTCTCCAAGCTATTCAATCAACATGATATTTATTACTGTTGGTTATTACCAGAGCTAAAATACACTTTTGAACAGATCCAACCACAGCAAATCTAGCAAGGAAGTATGCTGCTACATCAATCAAGCATATGAGTAAGAAGATGTGGTAGACCCAGCGAATGTGAGCCATCCCCAGTGCGATTTCATAAAATAGGTACAAGACTCCGTAGATCACGAAGAATGCAACTGTAGCAAACTACAAAGACGCAAGGTTTTATGTATAAACAAAATAGCCATGTAAAGTAATTCATCTACCATTAGCCAGTCGCTTATTTCATGAGCGAATTTATTCATTTTTGGAGTTCTTCCAGCTTCCACATCGAATTCAGGTGAAATCGCGTCTTCCGATTGAGATTGCGACATTCTTCCGTATGTTGCAATCAGAAATCAGAATGAATCAGAGTGAATTTTGTTATTAAATGGTGATAATGATGGAAACTACGGATTGGGCAGATACTAAAATGTCAATGCATTTTTGTCTTTTTGAAAAGGTTGTTATTATAATCAATTATTGGATAATATTATCACAAAACCATAGAATCGGAATGACTGGAGGCACGGAACATGAAACAATAACAAAAGGTCAATCCAATTCATAAATAGTCATATCACATACAGTTATCATCAAATTAAAATTGCGGGGCGAAACAAATCCATATATATTTATGTTATAGACTCTAAAGCAGTGTGTTCTGAAATTCCCCTGATAGCAAGACGAGATTCGGAGATTGATTCGGATGCTCGCATTTCCATCCGTTGATCGGGATTATTTAACAAGTTAGCTTGAGCTTTTCTCATCCACAATGAGTACATGACAATCACAAAGATTTCCAAAGGAAGCAAAATGTACATACTGCCTACAGTCTTCTTCAACGCTGAAGCATTTACACATTGATGCTACAAAAAAATGGTTGCACAAAATTATTATCGATCTTGTTTTATGATTACATTATCAGAAGGGGTTGGGATTTATTGTAATAAATCGTTTTTACCCTAAGAGAAAGTGGTAAGCCCTCTTTAGTACAATCAATTAAAGACATCCGGGGTATTTTACTCAGAAGATCTGATTCCAAAGGTTGCAATCCACAAGTTGGGCAAGCTATATTAAAAATCAACCCTGTAACCAGCAGCCATCGAACCTGGTGGAGATGAAGTACATAATATAAGTTATATTACAATACTGCTGAGATTGTAGGGAACTAGTCTCACAGCGCTACAATGATTGTACAAGCCTGATTCAGACGAATGTTTTTCTTTCATCGAAGAGAGTCCAAACAAACTTCCGAAAATATTAAACGCTGTCGCTACTGTAATTCCCGTGAACGCTGTGAACATGTTAACAAAGTTTCTGGAATTGGAAATATTAATCCATACGACTTGATAAGCGATAAGTGCTGCAAAAGAGAACACCTGTAAGAAAAAGGTATTTGTAGGAAGTAATTTACTAATTTGCTTGAAGGACAGGATATTAATTAGCATACCATCAACACGTAAAAGGCTATCTGAGTAGTTTTTAAATATCTATAAAGACTGTCTTGAGCATTTTCTTCCTTCTTGAGGATAATATCATCAAAAAGTTCACTGGTATCTCCTGTTCCGGTTGGACTTCCAGTGACCAGCGATACGGACTGGCTGTCATCTGTACTTTCTTTTGTCTCGGTGACTTTCAATAGTCTAACATTAGGGCGTTCCTCAGTACCATCAGTTCCCATGATTCATACTGCTAATAGTCTGCAACGATAGAGAACCAGACATAACTCATGTTCTTGTGGAAATGTGCTTACAGTTCGTCTCAAATGAGTTTAGAGTAAACTACAGTTAATTTTGCTGAGAGGTGAACGGGACGTTACTAAGCAACTAGAGGCTTATCAGTCGGTTTCAAATACTCACCTCGGCCAGATTACCTTCCAGAATTTTTACTCTAAACTCATTTGAGACGAACTGTACATTACTACATACGATGTCATGGAATTGAACAAATGGTGAGCCTGTAATACCTGACTGCTTTGTAAAGCAATATTGCATGCTATTCATGACGCAATCCGAAGAACCAGCGCTTCAAAATCATTACGCGCGACGCAATGTCTGCATTTTCGCTATTCCCTAATAACTCAAATTCTAACTTCAATCCTGGCCAGTGCACATCATTTTTCAACCCACAGAATAATGGATTCGCGCAACAACAACCAACTTTGCCATTATTCTCAAAACCTAATCAAACGCAAGTAACTCCAAGTCAAGGGTTTCAATTATTTCCGACTCAGCAACAGCAACAGCAGCCAACGCAGCAACAGCAACCAATGCAGCAACAGCAGCCAATGCAGCAACAGCCTACTTGGGGTGTTTCTCAACCTCAGAGCAATATATTTGGTCAAGCTCAGACTAATGGAAATGCTACCTATCCTCAGCCCTTGTTTGGCCAGACACAGCCACAATTCAATTTTGGACTGCAGCAACAACAGCCACCAGCGAATGCGACCTCGAACTTTGCAGCCCCAGCAGTGGGCAATTTGTTTCCGCAAGCAAGTAACTTCGCTTCAAACCAATTTGGCCAACCCCTCAATGCTTTATTCTCCCAGCCTCAACAACAGCATCAGCAGAATGGAATTTTTGCTTCAAATCCTTCTCAACCGGCAGTTTTACAGCAAACTAATGGAATTTTTGCTTCAAATCCTTCTCAACCGGCAGTTTTACAGCAAAATAATGGACTTTTCTCATCCAGCATACCTCAACAACCTCAACAACAATGCTTTAATTTTGCACCTGCTAACCAACCTATTCAGCCTCAACAATTCTACCAAAATTATCCCCAGCAGTACGTCCTGGTACATAATCTCGATCAAAATGGTCAGGTTACAGCAGTTCCAATGGCAATCAATGTACCTCATGCCCAGTACAACTCACAACCAAGTGCATTTTACAACAATAATGTATCCAATACTCAGACAGGTTGGGGTACAACAGGTGATTAAAAAACCAATGGTGGCTCCTGAAGTAACAAGTTTCAGTTGTAAGTGTAACCAATCGTTTGAAATCTCAGGAATGATTCCAGCAGAGATGCTGAACTCAGCAGTAATTGGTCGAGGCCCATCGCTTTTTTCAACAGACCCTGCGTTTGACAGCCCCCTTTACACATGGAAACGGAATACCACAAATTGGAGACGAATGGCTGATGGTCTGAATCCTTCCATCGCATCGACTTTTGTAGATCCACCTGGTCTTTGGGTACTTTCATTTATATCACGATTAAACACTCGATTATCATTCCGTCTACACTACCAAATCGTAACAAGTGCTTTTTCAAACTAAAATATTTTTGGTAGACTTTACCATCTGCCCCTTCCTACTTTCCAAGACCTCAACCAATATACGATTATCAAGCCATGACTGACAAGTCCCGTAACATGTCTCCCCCCTCGCTGTTTGAAGAACGAGATTTTGCTTTCCAACATTGGAACAATGCTCTAAAGAAGTCTCCAGTTAGCGAGAGTCCAAAACACAATCCCTTCCTCAGGAACACTGAAAACTACCGAAGATTCAAGTTAGCTTATGAAAATGATGATTTATTTGGAAAGTACCCAACAGGGGCTTTCTCTTCCCCATTAAGTAGAGATAACGAAGGTCCAAAGCGATTGAATCCTCAATTAGTTAGAAGCTTGGAAGGCTTAGCTGAACCCAAAAAGAAATACACTTTGAACAATCCGACTTTTAAATTGGGTCAAGAGTCCGCAAGGAGTTATGATTCAAGATTCTATAAACCTTTAATTGAGCTGGTAAATAGTTCATACAAAAAGGAACCCCCAGTTTCACCAAGACCTGTTGGGTTATTTGACCAACCGAGTCCTGGAAAGATTCCATCGTTTCTAAAATCTCCAACTTTGGGTCCCCCAAAAGACAATTCATTTGATTTTTGCGACAACGACCCTTGGAGAGCAAGACAGAACATTTACAACAAACTTGTTAATGACTCGCGCAATGAACAATATGCAACAAGGCTTCCAAAATTAATTCACCCACTGGATTCCCCTCAGTCTTTTCCACCTAATAAGACTCGAATCTGGAGTGACGGTTTGGAAGACCATGCGACAATTCGAACCCCTCCCCGTACTCCGCCGCCTAGAGGTCCCCCACCAGCAAATAGATCAGGGGTTACTCTTTCTCGACCTGACTACTATTGTATCCCTGACATAACTTCACTGGACATGATGGTGGATCTCAGAGGACAATGTTTAGTACAAGATTTTGAAGTTGGACACAATACTCACGGGGCAGTGGTATTCCCTGGAATCACAAACGTCATGGGACTAAATTTGGACAAAATAAGTCAGTTCTGAGGACTGTTTTGCTCTACTGTAGAGATTGAATTCCGTTGGTTGACAAATAACTTTACATTTTTGCAGTTAACTTTTCCTACAAATCTGTCGACCTCTATCCTAATGGAAAGCCTCCGTATGGTCACGAGTTAAACCGTCCAGCAACAGTGACTCTGTACGGAGTTTGGCCAGTGCTAAAAGAAACGGATGCAATCATTCAAGACCCTGAAATGATAATGCAATTGAGGTACGAGAACCTGTTAAGGAATTCATGCCAAAGATTTCGAGGAAAGTTCATAAGTTATGATTCACTCAACGGAGTGTGGGTTTTTGAGGTGATTTGGAGCAATACAAAAACATGTATGAATCTATGAACTTTATTACAATTTGAATATCTTTAGATCCAAAATTCCTGAGGGAACGTATGAGCGGCTTGAGATTATAGTACAATCCACAACTTCTGTTCGGTATTCTTCTCTCGGAGCATTTAAAGGTCCAAAGTTACATTGAACATGGAGTCAGACATCAAACATGAAAGCAGCGTAAAAGTGAGTTTTGCACAAAACCTCAGAAAATGTGGTTCATCCACAATACGCTACAAAATTGAAAACTAAAAGTTGTTCCCAAATCGATGTGATTTAACTCTCGAAGTAAAAACAAAGTTCGTATCAAATGAAGCAGTGAAAGCAGTAGTGAGAATTTCCGCTCCTCGAGTAACTGCCAAATCTAATCAAATTCAACCCAACCCATAACAAATCCCAAGTAAAAAAGCAATGAAACAGACATCAGATCATTCGTCAAGCGTACCAGAAAGCTTTAAGAGTAAATGAAGTCAGATTCTTCTTTCTGTCAATAGCTGGCAGAGATAATTGGAAAATCAACCGAAGTAAATGAGTAGGCGTGTTCAAACTGACACTAAAATAATCCAAACCGTAAAGCGACGTCCTTCTTCCATACTGAACTTTCACATAGCGATCCTCTCTCTCTTTCCCTACCATCTCATTCATATCGCACTCAAAGCACTCAACATTTCATCAAAGTAACGCCCGACTAGTGTTTTCCATTTATTCCTTTGGAATTCCTAAGAGTCCCCACTACCAGTAAACTCAGTCTACAGGAAAGCATTTGTAATGTGCTTTCTTTTACTCATGATAACCCCCACCACCCACAAGACCTTAGTGAAAGCACACATAATTCACCCTCAAGATCCAACCCCACTTTTGTGTAGAAATACTCCACAAAAAGCCTTATGCTAGAATCGGCATTTTCTTTGAACTTTCACTCAACCAAGATTGGCAAACAAAAGCCCAAAAAAGTCAAAATCTTGTGAATATAGAACGACTGTGCATTCTCCTAATGCCTACGATCCGTATGCACATACTGATTTCATTACACTATCAACGGTTCACAACGATCGATTACATTATCCGAATACTAAACATTCATGACGAGGAGATGCCCATATCAATAATGCCAGTGATGATAACAGTAAGATTTCATACAATCGACTCTCGTATGGTTCTTATATCGATATGTACAATGTGGTGACGAGTATCAATAGAATGTGAATAATTCCAGGGGAAGGAATGGAGGGATACACTACTCACTACTCCCTCGAAACATTCTCATGTCAGAACCAAATTTCCGGTAGTGAATTGAGGTTTCTGAGGTGTGAGTTGTGGGGATTTGGCTTCTCCTTGTATTATGTCGCCTTGAAATTCACGATGCTATGTGAAAGTAGCAAAACAACCGGTTTATCAGTATCTTCATACTTTCTCCATACTTCATAGTATTACGTGTTTTGTAACAAGGTTGAATTTATTTCGAGGTGTTACAATAATATTCTTCCAAAAGGATATAATATAGAATCGTATAGACTACGGGAGTTAGTATTACGGGTGTGAATATCCCTGTACATAGATAGAGGACAGAATCTTATTTCTATGAGAAAGTGGAGACACCCACACTTGTGAATAGTTGGCTGGAGGATGTGTTGCTTTCCCGAACAACAAGCTTAAAAAGACACGTTCTCAAAATTACTTGTTATGTCTCCTTATGGCAGGCACTTATCTGGCTCGTAATGTACAATCCCACTAATAGTTTGTTGTTGTTCCGTGTTATCAGTCCATACCACTGCACCTCCCGACCACGAAGAGAGCTCAAGCAAGGGATTTTCTAAATAGCTGCACATAATCATAATTTTGAGAATGAAAGCAATAGTAGACTGTAGTTTGGTACAGTCTACCGTCTATATAACCGTTGACTGGATGGTGTATAAGGCGTCGTCTCACTGTAAATGGAACATATAGATGGGAAGAGTAAGTACAAAGTGATGTAATCTTTGTAACACGGCCGATGGGCTGAAGGGAAGTGTAGTAGGGGTGGTAATAGCAGTTGTACTTCGAAGAACTCTTGATGCCCTAATCCTTAATGAACCCTTGAGGTAAAGACGAGATAACCTCTTTGTGTGCCAAAATCATATTCCGAATTGCAAATCGTAATCCAATTCCAACCTTTATCTACACAGAGCCAACGAAAGGACCTGCAGGGCAGTTATCCTTTGTTGGTGAAAGTTGTTACGAGTACAATGCAATCTGCACAATAAACAACCCAATGAGCATCTAATTTGACATTTAGTTGGACAACGAGTTATATATTTTACAATTCTAGGATACTGTGGAGTGGTACTTATTGTATATCCCAATAGGAGACTGGTCGAAATGTTTGTCTTTCGTATAAAAATAGACTTTGTATCTCCAACATTGCATTTGAAACCCTAAAAGGTAATCTAAAGGATAGCATTATTCAACATTAGAGAATCAATGAAATACTGTTCATTTATTGTTGACTGTGCGTAAGATTAAGCTTTGCACATCAACGGGACATAATAAATAAAGTTCATAACTCATGACCATATCGCATTTTAGGATAATCCTGGACTGAATTCAGAAGATCGTTTGGGGTTTTTGATGATTCATGAACTCAGTAAAGCAAGTGAAATGATGAAGGGAATTAATCAGATGATATCAACACTTGACCTATCCATAGTTAGGATTGTAGAATGATTTGGTGTGTTGAATAATGATGTCTTGCATTGGGTATTCTACCTAATGGCGCATCGCATTGCCTCCACCCGTCCCCAAAATCACCAAAGCTATTAACAGTGTCTTCTGAACTTTATCACTTCCCGTATCAGACCACACCACGCTTTTAAGCATCACCAACATACTTTTTCACTGTCACAACCAACTTGGTCTCAAACGATGAAGGTAATGACAAAGAAAAGAAATCAACCCATTCTATCATTATTAAAGGGAAGACTCCTACTAATGCTGCTTCACCAATATATATATGAAGTGAGTCCTCAGACACACGAGTCTATAAAAATGATGAAAGCAGATAAAACCTCTGCCGTTGGCGTATACACTAAACGTATTAAGGTGCTTTCTCTATGTTGAAGAAGTAAGTATGTCCTCCCCACATTTATTTACTCTGTGCGCTGTGAAAGGGAAAGACTTTCCCCAAGCCTACGTGTCATCATGATTGGCGTAACTTCGTAAATCCTTTCGGACTTCATCTCTTTAAGTAGTGTGTACTGAACTGAGGAAATAAGTCAAAGAAAAAGTAATCCCTGGACTACACAACACAACGGACTGACACTATTATTGCCATCATGGACATGTTCATCTTTCTTCTCTTTTCCCAGAACTCGCCAAAGTTGACATTGCTTTCCATTTTCTACCTCTATTTTCTACTTCTATCTAAACTGATTGTGTTATGATGATGATGAGAGTGACGGTGATGACTTAAGTAACAGAATACTGAAAGGATAAAACTTTTAGTCGATCGATTTCACTTTTACTCAATATTATTGATAAAATAAATGCCATACGGTTTTTTTGGTAGCACGCCACAGTGTCCAACTACCCTTACGAGGTTTATTACTCTTAAAGACTTGTATGTGTATATGTCTCTATACTGTCTCCCTTAAGAAAAAAATTCTCATCACTGTCACTTTACTTTTTACTCCCCCAAAACTTTTAGGAAATGATCAGTGTAGCAGTCCCAGTAGAATTGAGGAAATCACTGTTTGATGATACTGGTGTATCCTAAATCTTCATTGAAACGATCATCTCATGACCACGCAAAAAATGACTCCTGAGACTCATGTATTTACTTCTTGGATGGGTATCCGTCCATCCATCTTTTATTCTTTGGAGAAAGTCAGTGTGATAAAAAATAGGGCGAAGAGAAGCAGACAAACGTATATCGACTACACACAAGGAAATAAAGTGAACACACAACACCTCCATACGCCATAAGTTCTTTCCAATATAGTGCTACTTGTTATTTCACTTGTGCCACGGAGAAAGTAAGTGGTGCTTGCATGCTGGGAACTAGTAAAAGTAACGTGCTAAGTCAGTTAGCGCATGTTTTCCCTTATGCCTTGAGACAAGGGAGGTAATGGAAATGGTGCTACTGTGTGAAAGAGAAGACACAGAGTTCTTAGTACTATTGCATGGGAAACAGTAGAAGTCGAAGTACCAGGGACTATCGGTGGAGTGATGCATTACCAAACAGAACACGGGATAGTTCGCAGGAAACACACGGGTATAGGGACAAAAAGAGTAAAACATGAGACAGAACTCGGGAAGATCACCACGTTCCTTCCTTTCATAAAGAACCCGGATTTTCACATGATCTGACCAGTGTGCATCCGATTTCGGATCTGGATGCTTGTCTTCTGACTTTTCTCCAATATCCCAACAGTGCTCCACACTTCCACAGTCACTGACAATGGTTAGTGCAAGGAGCAACATTGTTTTGTGGTAGTTTAGTGTGGACATGTCTGACTCTTAATTGGAACGTGGAAATCGTCTTTCGTATCACTAAATTAATTTTCGGTTAGTTCTTCTAACATAGCAAAACTTTTCTCTTGTTTAAGTACAAATTACTACACGGTCTCAAGAAATTAAACTACTTTTGTGTGCTCCTTAAGAATCACAGAGACTCACAATGCCCTGTTGGTATTCCTTTGACTCCTGCTGAAACATCTTGGGTTTACTTTGGTGTGCCGGAGACAAGGAGTATCAAGAGAGATATATATTTTACTACCCCACATTGTACTGATGAAAAATGCCTTACCCAGTACTGATTCAAAAGGATCACGAAGGTAAGTAACTTTCTTTTTGACAAGAGCAATATAGAGTCTATGTAATGATCCTAGAGAGGATTATGTATATACTTTTAGTGACATCCAAAATCATTTAAAATATTTTGGATGATCGATTCCTTCCCGTTCTATCCGGGTGAAATATCTAATCATCAGATGACAGATATCTAATAACGCTTCGCCTAGTTAGTTTACCTCAAGAATTGTGCTGACTGCATTTCTTCTGGCAGAAAGTGGGGAGTGTTCACTCAACTGAAACGAAAGATAGGATTTATTTACAGCAGGAGTGTAGTGAAATAAGACCGAGAAAGCAGAAAAAGCCACGGACAGGCTAAAGAACGAGGAGAGTGACTGCAAGCTGTCAATCAAGCACAGATTGACTTAATGTTCCCAAGCTAAGCTGCATTCTATCAACAAACTCAAAACCAGACTAGTAAAAAGATGAGAGAATTGAACAAAAGCCAAAAAGTATGACGAGGGTTTGATGATTGAATGATAGAAGCAAGGTCTTTTGAGCCATCATCGTTCGATTCATTTATAAATAAAATTGAGACAGACAAGAAGAAATCTAAACTGTAAGGAGATCGATATTTACAGAGGCTGAAGTTGAAGTGCCTTATTCACCATCTACAAAAGACCGAGTTACTAAAGGCTGAAAAGAAAAGACGAAGCACTTCCAACTTGACTAATTTCCCTAAAGAGACTGTTCTGATTAGCTTAAAAATGACGTAAGGTGAGGCATTTAAAAATGAGATTTTTAGTGAAGAAAGAAAAGGAAAGTTTTAAAGATCACTTGAGTTCAAAAGAAGCACATGCCCGTCTTGGGAAGGATATTATAAACGTTAGAAAGACTTCTTGCTACCACCAACTCCACCACCAGCACACCATGAATCATGAGACAAACTGTAGAGAAGACAGGTTTAGGAAAGACTATCACTTTCATGTGACAAGAGGAATTAGCTCCCATCAACTTCCATTAGTTGAGGATTAGTGCAAAAATATAATTGACGGTCTTTCTCTCCCATCCTCTCCGGCAGTTCCTCGTGTTTGCCAGTCTGCTGGTTAAATTTACTCTGGGATCATTTAAGCCAAGACTTAAGTGATCCATGGAAGAAACACTAGTCTGTACTTTCATGTAATACCTCACGCCTCTATTACACAACTAATACCACTTGCTGCTCATTTTAACTACACTTCTACTCAGGAGCTCTGATACTGCTGGTGCAACGATACAAATTCTACTCGCTTTGGTAGTCAAGTCAGTCATGTAAATCCATAGGAGATTTTCTTTGAAGTACGATAGAAATCCTTTTGTAAGTAAATGAGCAGGATTTCTCACATTCCACAAATACCTGGTTAGCTCCATTTAGTATAAGTGTTTAAGAGTAACACCCGCAAGTAATGATGAGACTATACGGTACGATTAAACCTTAAATTTTGTCTGACTGCTTCAGTAACTAATCCTACGAGGAAGCTTGTAACAGAGGAACCATTTAAACCAAACTAGAGACTGGTATATAAACCATCAATTATATACATTGAGAAGCTGACGGGAGAATGTTAGAAAGAAAGTTTATTTATTTAACAGAGTCACTTCTGGCTATCAAATTGATTGATGTGAAATGTGCTTGGCATGGGCACTGGGGAAATTCATCTGCTTGGTTAAGATACCGTACGATGTAAGACGAGCAAAGAATGACAAAATTGCTAGTTTTTTACCAAGAAAGAAGAAGAACCAAGGATAACTGAGATCATCGCTCCTGTCTGTTGTCTCCTACAAGTCATATCACATCATTCAGAGAAAGGAAAGATAGAATGAGGATAGTCTTCCCACGAGACTGAAGCAACAAGCTGTTCTTTTGTTGCAGAGCAGGAGGAATTTGTTCGAACCAATATCATCTGTGTAAACGCTCTTTCTCACTTCTCCGTAAAGAAAACAAATGGCCGGAGAGAAATTATCTCACAGCGTTCACACAACATGTGGGTAGAATGTTGGCTCGTACTTTTATTACATATTGAGGAATCCCTACAGCAGAGGAGTTTAAATGCATTCTGTAGGAAGCTGATTTAGATTTTTGGGGAAAATCTACCGAACCAAATAATAATGCACGCACAATACACAATATTGACTTGGCATATTTTTCGAGGGAGAGTAATATATGCAGTCAACTCGAAAAAATTTAATATTTGTACCGGGAGAAAGATCAAAGACTTCTTTTGCACCAAAAATATGTGTTGGAATAATGTGTACAATAGCTCAATACTTTCTAGTTCTAGGGAGCGATTACTGTCCCGGATTCACAGACGTGTTCGGGAAGTGGAATACCGGTTTCTACTGTCCCCGAACGGAAGCTGTATCTGCAGTCTTTTGCTGTGGTACTTCATATGTCAAATATTGTTGTACGACACAAGCAACCCTTGAAGAGGAAGATGAGGACCATCACACAGGCACACCAGAGTATCATGTTCGGTATGTGTTTTCTTCTTCCCCAGCGAATAAATCTTTTCTCTCCGTATCATTATATCAAGTCTCTCGAGTGTCTCATCACATTTTGCGTTGTACAATTCTCCCTTCCTTAAATTCTAATAGTAAATTATGCAATGTATTCAAGCAGACTTCTCAATTACCATTTAGTACTATGTTACACTCCATTTATTCTGTGCACTCCTAACAGGCTTCTACTCGCCTGAAATACGAACCAAAGCTAATCTTTCCTTACTCTTTAGTACATTTAGCTCGGGCATTACTTAGCTAATTAATTAGAAAATAAACAAATTGGAAGGCTGTGTACACGTTGAAAGAAAGAGAAAGGAAACTGAAGTTTTAGCCTAAGTACATTTACTAGTGTCTCAAATTCCTCAAGACAAATGAGGCTTTTACAAGTTCTGATCTCTATCTCAATCCCCCCAAGTTTAATGGAAATCACGTTACTCTTAGTTAAAGCACAGTAAACAGTACTTGTGTGAGATTAGCTTAGTAAATTGCTGATTTTGTACGTGAATTCATTTATTTTCGCTTTCTCCCGTTGATTAATCAGCAAGAGACTACACGAGGAGTATAAAAGTGTAATTTATCCTTTCTCCATAAGACAAACACTGTATGCATTGGCATATTACTCCTTTAGTGTTCCTTGTCACTATCTTTTCCATGTATTCACACACACACAAGAAGTATTCGTGAGTACTGACACGCGAAGAAGTACGAGGAAGTTCGCAGGTTAGTCAGCTTTATTACCCTTAATTAAAAACCTTGTAATTTATCACAATGTAGATTTGCATTCATTTCTCAAACCAGCCCAACCCTTTTGCTATAAATATAAAGAGATAAGGGTAAATTTGTATGGATGTGCATGCACATTTAATACATTCACTATTGAACACAAGCACAGAAAGTACAAACACCAACAACTACCTTCATTCTTCCTTGTCAGTCTTCATACAATAGTATGTACTGTGTATCTATAAGTAATCTATATACAGACTGTTTTACTTTCTCCAGTTGTTTTTACCACAGTATTCATAGTTTGGGCGAAGCTAAGCCAAATTAGGTAGGCAGTTTGTAAGGACGAACGAGTTTCCTGACTAGAGGGGTGGGGCAATTTGTCAGATTGAATAAAGCCCCATTTACCTACTTTCAGCTTTACTCCTCACGATGAGCTTCGATGGTGTTTCTCCCTTTTTCACTTAACCAAAGTGATTTACCTTGACTGTTATGTATGTACTGCATTAATATGGAGTACTGATGAAAAACACCAAGAGTTCTGCTTAGATACTTTCTCTATGCATTACTTCCCTAATAAATAATTGCAAAGAAGCTTGTACACATCCACCGTCTTTTCTTTCAGAGTTCCCATCTTTTTCGCCGTGTTTTGTGGGATTCTCGCCGTGGTAATCCTTCTCATTACAGCTATCTGCTTTTTCTGCTCGTGTTGTTTTGCATACAAGAAACGAAGGAATGCTGCGTCCACAGGTGAGATGAAACCGTTCTTGGTATCCTTATTCCTTACTTTCAACCTTTTTTTATCCTTGAAAATATACTTATCTTTTAGTGGATGTTCTCATAAAATATCAAGTGTCAAATATACTTTGCTTGAAAAAGATGCATATGCTGTATTTACTTCCTTGAGATTAGACTTTTCCACGACACCAGATGTTTTTTTGCTTTCCATAAAACACTCATAAGTTAAAAGTTTCTCATGAACATCATCTTTATTCCAGGCTTATATAGAATCCAAGGATCTTCCTCAACTGTCAGTGCTCTTGCGAGTATCTACTCTAATCAAAATAACAGCAGTGTGGTAACCACTCCTCTTGACTCAGATTGGACTCTCAGCACTCTCCCAATCTCGTCTTATCCAACTCCATATCCATTTTCACAATCAATTACTTCATCTGCCTCTGCGTTCACGCCATATCGCAACTCTAACTTATCACCAGTCAGTGCAGCAGCAGTGTCCAATTTTTCTGCTTCCGCTGTTAATAATAACAATGTCCCTAATTTTTACTACAACAATTTGACCCCTCGTAATGTCAATACCGGCCAACTTCCCAGTTTATACTCGCATGGGAACCACCTTAATCAAAGACCGCTCTCGGCATTGTCAACAATCTCTCGTACAACAAATGCTTCTTCGTCCAACTCTACTTTCTCCTTTGGGCGACAATACCCCAGGCAAAATTCTACCTTATTACAGCCCCAATCAAATGCATATGGATTCCCTACTGCTAATAATTTACCTTTGAGTCAACAAGCATTTGTGTACCGTCCCCAAATTGCCACCCTGAGGAACAGCACTATTGGCCAAACACACGGTTCATTACGGGCTCCTTTCTCCATCAGCACAGGAACAAATGGACTTCACCAAACAGGACAAAATCATGTGGTGCAACACAACTCCACTGCTGGTACACCATACGGAAACCGTGTAGTGCAAAATAATACGTACCAACAGAGACAAAACAGCAACAGCTTGCCGTATGAAAGTAATAATAATGGTGGTCCCGGTGGTGGTAATGGATTGGTTCGGTCTAGCAACAGAACTCAAGGGAATCTCTTGAATCAGCAGCAACAACAACTCAATCAAATCATATTTGCTGCGATACAAAATCTCATCGGGTCTTATAGAGGAAGTAATGGAGGTCCCAATGCATTCACTCCCCCAAGTCAAACCACCGCATCCGGTAGTCGACCTAATTCATTAAGCAGTTCTGATATCAACAGACTCAATGCAATCAACCTGAGACTCTCAACACTCAATCAAAACATTCGGAGTGGTGATAATAGACCGAACACGGAGTCTGATGGTGGCAATAATAGTAATGAAAGCATCCCATTGCCTATTCACTCCAATAGAGAGGACTCAGGAAAAGAGACCGAAATGACTAGTCGAAATGAAGAAAGTGTCAACCAGCTTCCTCCTTCGTCAAACATTGGAGACTCCACTGCCAAGTCCCCTGCGTTAGAAGAATCCCAATCTTCCAACGTAATTTCGGACGAAGAATCAACAGAAAATAGGGTCAGTTCTAGTTTAGATGGGGACGATAAGAAGACTGCGGAAGAAAGTACAGAGACGAGAAGTATCGTGCCTTCATGTAATTCCGAGGGGAGTGGAGAAAGTACAGATGGAGAAGAAACACATTTGGGGCAATGCGAGATCACCACACAGCCCGTGGATTCGTACGGTTCAATTGAAGTTGGCATCCACAAGGACGGTGAAAGCGAGCCAACAACTGCTAATATCTTAGAGCCAGGTAATTTTACGAGAGTACCAGTTACCATTATAAACCCTGTATGTATACATGCATGCTGATTTTTTATGCAAAACAAGCGACATCCTGTCTGAAGGCTTCCCCCAATGCTCGTTTAGTGTTCAGTTCTTTCCAGTCTTCTCGCTTCGTCTCACAGTCTTTTTCATGAAACATTTGGCAAAAATTATACTGTAGTAAAACAGAGTGTCTTCTTTTTTGCAGACAAAATTTCCATTCTTGCCGAGAAACGTGGTGATCAGCAGGCTGAACCAAATAATGTAAATGACTCCATGGATCAAGAGAACAAGGAGGAGGGTAGACGAGTGACGGTGACAGAACAAAATCAGGTGAAGAAGGCTGCGGAGATACAAGAACTTTTATGTGATGCCAGATTAACTGATTGTGAAGTGGAATGCACTTAGAGCTAATGAGTCAGAGGATCAATTGATTATAATATTAGTTGTTTTAAAGTTTTAGTTAAAGTAAAATATGCGCAATGCCAATGTACCTTGCAATTGCAATTGTTTTCGTGTGAGAAAGAAATTGTTATACTGAGATTAACTAGATTGAGATTAAAAGAGTATTTATATTTGTCATCACAATACTTCGTGAAAGGTGTACAAACTCTTGTATTTGCGTATCATTGCGTAATATGTTTATCGTTTCTAACTATAATTTAGTATCATTACTACTCATTATCATGGATAGACGTTACTGATCACCAGTTGTTCTGTGGTGTTGACTGGGCTGTGGCGTCTAATGAAGAAAAACATAATCACGCGATCCTTAAGTATTCTGTTGGAGTTCTTCATCATTGTTTCACTGATGACAATTCGATGAACAAAGACTTTTCACTTTTATTGTTTTATCACAATAATACTCATTTGGAAATTCCTTCTTTTGAGCCTTCGTTTTCGAAACATGTAAAACTCATTATTCATCCAGCGTTGTACACTCGTCTCATATGAAATCCCTCATGGATCGTTTACAAACTAATAACTGGAGCATTGGAAGAATACATTGAATAGCTTACATCGCATTCCTCAGGAATTTCCACTTCTATGGATGGGCATTTAATAACGAAATTCCATCTTCTTTCCTTCCTCTTTCAATTCAACCTTTCCTCGAACTCTGTAATGACTTCCTCATCGCAAAGCAACCGATATGTTAGGGTAGTAGTGTGGGTCTAGAGGTAATATTAATGCAATAAAGCACCACGTAGATTGGCACACTGAGTTTCAGTGCACCGAAAATCCCTTAAAATTCATGATGGATCTTCCGTTGCTCTATGATAGATTCCCCCATCCTTCTTCCACCAGAAATTACTTGGGAACAGCGTTTCTCCATGGCGTATCGTTGTTAAATACAAAGTAGCACAAGCACAAGTGGTTCGCTTATTGAAAGTCTCATAAAAGGGGAAATGGAGCCATCAGAAGAGGAAAATCATCTTAAAACAATAAGAAGAAGGTATTTGGAGTGGTCCACAACCAAGTGAGGTTATTTCAAACTCAAGGAGAACAAACGATTCTGTAACAAAGGGTAATTTGAACACCTACCGTTACCCAATAATAGTCTTCATCTGAAATAATAGATCCCTGGACTGGGAATTTCTCTTTTAAACTTTTACTTCAAAAACAACTGGACTGTACGGGCAACACGGGTGTATGCCGTCTGGGCAAATAATGTTCAACCGGGGGTCTGAAAATTCTCAGGCGATTAAACATTGAGAGAGATCAACTTTCTCCTGTAATAAATTTCCCACTGAAGCTCTTTAAAGTTATCAAAAGTTTCATTTCTCCAATAGGACAAGTGTAATATTGGATATCCATCTTACATCCCACAACATGTGGTGGTGTTTCTAGCAATCTCTTCTTCCTCCACTGGCTACACCTGATTTTGAGAACCGTTTGGAATTCACGAGAGACACTATACAGTAGTTTTAACATCTTCCAACTCTCTTCAAAGAGAGAGAGGGATGTGCTCATTATGTTTCATTGTACTTATCTTTGGAGATTATCCCTAGCCAAGATGCGAGGTACATGCAAGTATATATGTCTACTAACTTCTTGTACTTCCTACGACTTAGGGAAAATTTGCTTAAACTCATTACGGTCAGAGACTCAAGTCAGATGAGCATCGTCATCATCATCAACCCCAAAAACAAAAATGAATCTTCAATCCCTTTCATGTTACAGACGAGAGTCTTTCTCCTTTCATCAATAGTTGAGATAACTAATTTGCATAGTTATTACGGAAACTTATGTAGCCATCGGGTAGTTTGAGTTAGTAACAAACCGGTGTGTGCACATCACCCACCCCTTCTTGTACAAAGAGAAAGCAAGAAACACTATGACGTGTCTTGTTCAGCACTTACCTACTCATAATTTCAGTTTCTAAGGTTCATCTTCAGGCCAATCTGTCTCTACATTCTGCACGCAGTTCAGCAATCCTCTCTGCCTGTGACGTGACAACTTTTCCAAAACCGCTTGAAGGAAATGTAACTTTTCCAATACTCTCTCTTCTCACAGGAAAAGTTTATTAGGTGAAAGGTAACCGTACAATTGAGTAATCAACTCGGTTAACCAAAATTACTGTTTAGGTAACCACAAATTGTAAACTTTGTTGAAGGTTAAAAGCCCTCCTTTCATTGGTGTACTTCTGTGTGAAGCTAAATAATTAAACAGCACTCTCACCCTTTCAACTTGAATAAAAGTCAAAGACACTTATGATCGAGGCGGTCTTTCCAGAATAATAACTCCGTTCCGAAGAATGATATTAAGTTCAACAAAGAAAAGGTACAATAAATTGATATGGGGTTTTGTCCTCTACACTTGAAAATGTCAGAGGAACCTCTGAAGCAGTACTTTAATTACTTTGCCACACGTACTTCCATTTCCATTCATTTCTACTTTCTTCCGCTGGCAATACCTCCTCACGCAAATACATAAGTGAATTAAACTCTCTCACAGTGAACTGAGAGACGAGGTGCATTATTGCTCTCCATCCCTGTATAAAAGACAATAGTTCAGCCCTCATAAACTCACTTAAGAGCTCAAAGAGGAGGAGCGGTTTCATCATAAAGATTATAATAATCCTTTCCTCTGTGTGGAGCAACCTATTCATTTCCCATTTAAAATGAGTGAAGAAAAGACGGGTTTATTTACTATACTACAAACACCATACGTACATTTCTAGCTGCGTTCACCTTAGGAACTTTCTTCTTTCTCGTACCCCCTGTTTAGCAGAACTGTCTCCCTTGTCATCTTCAATGAAGACCCACGAAGGAAGCTGTGCAGCAGCAGTTATATGCTTCTCTCACACTATACAAGAAGTGGGTCTCTCCGTCCTCTTTCTCTCTTGGCTCGATTTAAGTAATAAAGTAAGTAAAATCTACTTCTAGAAGACCTTAGTAGTCATCATACATTATACCCTAGGGCACTAGGTAGCGTCCCCGAAGAAAAGCTTTATATATTTTCATATATATAAGGAAGAAATAGGAATCCGAATGAATATCCTCAACTTCATTATTATCATCATCATCATCATCTCTTCATCGTCTTGGGAAGTGTAGATCTCTAGAAGCTCGCTTTCTTCTTCCAAGCTTCCGAAGCCTCTGTATATATGTGTGTGGCTCTCTGGTGCATTAAGAAGACTTTAGGAGTAAGAAAAGCGTTAAAAAGGAAGAAGGATATTCTATTCTATTATTATAATACATATTCATCTCTTCATTGGTTTTATTCATGTGAGGACGCAGTGAGTAGTGAAGGAAAGCTGAATGGGAAAAGAAAGGTCGACAGAGCAGGAAGAAGGAGGGAGAGCAGGTCTCCTCTGGAGGAAATGAAATTAAATACATTGGGATGAAATGAAAGGAACGAGTGAGCAGAAAACGTCTTCTTCAAAATCCTGTATGCATATTATTATTGTGAAAGTACAATACATACCACCCACTACCAACAGTATCATAGAGCACCAACTTAGGTATACTTCTATATCTTCCACCACCACTACCACCAGAGCGTTTCCATCCAACCGACCAAAAATGCTTTCTCCGCCGCTTTCCTTTGTTGTACTTTTACTTTCTCTTTTTCGTATTACTTGAATTTAGCAATGGAATTTGCACTCGAGACTCGAGTGATGTGATGCAATACGAAATGATGCTTCAATAGGCACGGTAGGTGCAGAGTTACGTATGCTAACCGTCTGCTGCCTGGCCTTGTGTTTTTACTTTTTATTCTCTGTCTCTGCTTCAGAAGAGATTGAGTGAAATGCTAGACGAAAGAAATGGAAACTTGTATCTTGATTTTATGCAATGAGACTTGTGACGAGATGTAGATTCACAGTTCTCTGCTTATGAAACTCTTTATGATAAAAAATTGTGTACAGAAGGATAGCTTGCAGCGAATGAGTCAATGTAACAGTAAGACACGAGGAAATTGCTCTTCATCATTCCAGCAGGTAATTTGATAGTTTGTGATTTCTTGTTTTTTCGTACGTAGATCCAAAGAGAGGAAAAAGTAATCTACAGGAAAAATAAATTGCACAATCCATACGTGTGTCGCACATGTAATACCCTGAGGAATCAAACGAACGGGATAGATTAATAAACCCTTGTTTATTCTTTGGTGAAATGATGTTTTGATGCGATGTGAGATTATTTGATATGCCAGTGTCGTTTCGTGAGTTTGATGACACAAATGGATTAGCGTACACAGCATTTGGTTCAATCGTTAAAACCAAGTGTGCTGGCATTTCTCCTGATTACTGGATTGCACTACAGACTCTGGATATACAGTAGAAATGAAGGTGTGTGTGCAGATATTTATTCGTTTATTACATTTCCTTCAGTGTACTTGCTCCCTAACCTCTTTCTGTTCTTTCTGCGAGAGTTGAGTAGAAGGATGTCAACCACTTTCTCCACTTTCTTGACAGTAAAATCCTTTATTTATGAACTCTGAATGGGATGTAGAGTGTCATCATCTTTGCATCACACGCCTTTCTTCTCCAACACAACAAGTCTTTATGACCATTTTATGATCTTGGGTTTTGAATTATGAAAGACTCTCCGCATCTATATTTGCCTCTCTGCATTCTTTCAGACGACGCAGCGCTTACTTTTTCCCTTGGTTGGAAAAGCATCATCATAATCTAACATTTCCAGTGTATGTTCATGTTATACGTATTAATGAATACTGAAAGCTGAAAAGTACTGAAAATACTCTGGTTCCTTAGTTCCATCCTGCCATCGCAGAGGAAGCCAGGAAGATATTTAGCACCATAAGATGAATATCGTGCAGTACGCATCTAAACGGAGTGATCTTCAGTCGGTTAATTTTTATTACCGTGTTACTCCCTCGGTGAAATGAATAATGGAAACCATTATTATTTCGAAAAATAGCTGTGAATAGTTATGTAGATTACTCACAGCATGTATTTAAAGCCATATTACACTGTCATTTACAAATATTTACGTGTAAAGGCCAACGACACCCGGAATTGCTGTTGAATAAGAGCTTATCTGTCTCTTGGAACTGTAAAATACATCGTAAAAGTAAGTTTTATGTATTAGGTGATCAACAAATGTGGAAAAATAAACTTGTTTTATCTCAAACCAGGGACACGTTCTTTGTACAATAAGTGAATTCATTGATATGACTATGATGTAAATTCTGAAATAACTATATTGACTATGTCAATGAGAGAACAACGGTGGTAAAGCTTTCAGATTTCATTATTAAGTTTTAAAATTTCTAGTTCAACCTCAACCTATTCTTGGAAATAGAATTTTATGCTGACACACAGACAGACTTGTACAACACTACCTTTCTAGTCAAATCTGATTCATTAGCCATTCACTCTCAATCAAATTTTCAACGCACGGATTCTCTTGATTAGTGTACACAGTACGGGAATGAACATACAAGAGAAGTAAATTCCTCTTTACTTTTTTCTGCGTGGCTCATGCCTTTGTGGAAACAGTGAAATAAGCCTTACCACCTAAACCATCCATGAATTTTGTATAGACTTTGTGAGTTCCTACCCACTAGTACACACAAAACTCGTCCACTACTAACACACTCTACTATCATTGAAAAATTAGAGAAGTGAAGAAGTAGTGTACTAGTGAATAGTGAATGAACGTGATGAAGGAAAGAGGATGTGATCTTAATACTAAGTAGAGAAAGTATAAGAGAAAGCTTGTATATATACAATTCCAACTTCACTTCTGTGGAACTCACACACTTCTTTCTTTGCTCATAGTTGCGTATGTAATTCAATAGTATTTTGAGGGAACATCTCTTTCACCCACACAGAAGGATGCAAACAAGAAAGAATGTGGATCATGATCAAGAAGACGACGAGGACACAACGATGGTGATGATGATAGGAAAGAATGATGATCAAAAGCCCGTTGCTCATCATCACTTTCACCATTTCTCTTGCGGACTTTTCAGATGCGAACTAAAGTCTTCTTCGCACGAATGGGAAAAGTCTTGTCATACTTATCATGACACTACCTCTCTCCTACTTTTATAGGTAGATGTGCTGAGCTGCTGGTTCCACTCCACATCCACACTTTTACTCGTTGGTTGGGATCCAGGAATATACTCTTGTTTTACATCTTTTCGTCATCTTCCTCCGAGAACATTTTACAACAGCATCTTGTCCAACTATTCACTGGAGGAACAGAAGGACTAAAACGATGCTCAAACCATAAAGCTCTTAGATCCACGATGAGACTTTTCACAGTGTGGAGAAAGCCAGGGTATGTACACACGTTTCTACTAATTCTGAGATGTGAAGTTCTACGAAGGAGATGAACCCAAAAATAGTTCTTCCTTCATGCGGCTTTGTTGAAGGCTTACTTGGAATCTAATTTCCCTGTGTGAGTAAGTTCAGACTCTTGTTTCATATCAGAATTGATGATCATCATCATAGGATATGACTTATTGCTTGGGAAATGAACTTGTTTTTTGAGAATATGGATTTACTCCAAGGAAGGTGCGGTGTGTGCATAATGAAAGAGTACTCTCTGATGTCTTCTTTTACTCTCTGATGTGTTCTTGTCTCTCTGATCTTGAGTATTCATTTTCTGCTGCAAAAGTTCACTACAAAAGTATATATGTACCAACAAGGCACAGAGCTTATTTTCTCTCTTCTGAGAATTTCAAATTAGATATGACGCAGATAAGCTTAACATCTCTTTTATTGTTAGAGCAAATGCATGGTCAAATGAGCTTCTATATAATAAAATCCATGTACAAAGACCAAGGTGTGCGAAAAGGGTGCAACCCTCTCTATTCTCTCTATCTGACAATCGGTAGCACACCAGCTTATTGGCTCTCTGTCATAAAGAAAGTAAATCCTTTTTAATGATGAAAGAGCCTTAATGCACACGGAGTACCGTGTCAGAAAAGCCAGTTGAATAATAGACCATCCAGATTCTAGGGAAAGTACTTTTTCGGTAATAATAACTTTTTATGATTATGAAAAAGCTCATTGATGTGGCAAAGTATAATAACAGCTCTGTGCTTCGTATATAAGTATGAACAGTATGAAGTGCCGAAGAATATTATGGAATCTCATTAAATACCACTTTTAAACCTTTCTTCTTCTTCCTCGAATCTCAAATCTCCAACTGTAAAGAAGAAATTCCAAGAGATGAAGAACAATAAGATATATAAGTTATTTTTCTACCATTCAAACTCATTACAAAATAACACAATCGGTTGTATGTATTCATTACAACTTCATCTCACGTATCAATCTTACTTCATTCTTCATATTTTATTGTATTCTTCCCCCCCCCCCACTCCCACTCCCCACTTCTAAAAATCTCCCACTCGTTACTTAAAAATACCTCGCATTTTTTACACAGGATTAATCAGAAAAAAAGTTCTTATTGTTCCTTGTAACTGTTAAGGTTTCCCAATTCGCAAAAACTACTCTAGCTTATTACCTTCTGCACCCTCCCCACTCCCCATCATCTCCGTGACTATAGTCCAAGCCAACTTTATCCCTGTGCTATATTTATTACAGTTTCCACCTAAAAATCCTAATCCTATTCATTGCCAATCACTCATGGTCTGTCTTTGAACAAAACTTTTTTTTAAAAGAACGTGTAGCATTGTTCCTGAGTTAAAAGAACCCCTCTTGTTCTTCAACCACCCTTTGTGGTAATCTTAAAAGCCTTTGTATCTGATGCAACTCTTCACACACACACACTTCCATCCGGAATATACGTACGTGTGTGAGTAAAAAGAAAGTCACAAGTACATGGTGATGAAAGACCAAAGAAGCTTCTTCCGTAAAAAGTGTCATCCATTGTGAAAGTATTCTTTCTTTATTGCAGGCACTACTAGACTACACGAAAACGAGAACCCTTGTTCATAGTAGGAATACATCAAAGTCTAAACTTCTATATGGTCGACCGTCGAATTTCATCGGATTTCGAAAGTAGTATTTTTTCATATGACTCCATGAAACTTGCAGTAGCTTGTAGCTTCCTTTGCCCTCAGCTTAGAGATAACGAAGCGACATCTCCAAAAAGAACGCTGAATCCATTCACACCTCTCGGCGTAGTTAGCATTAAATTAACACGAGTAGGATATGTGAATACATTCCATCATTCCATAGCACAATCAGGTTTGGAGGTACTTGTATCTTACTCGTGTTGTGAGAAAGTCCGCTTGGCTTCCTCCCAGCAAAGCGGATTGTGGAATTCACTTCGCTGATGAACTCGAGTCAGTGAGGATTTTGGTGTGGAACTTTCTAGACGTGTGCTTCTCCTGCGTTGCGGTGAGTTAGAGATTTATTTTCGACGGTGACGGTGTGTGGTAATCGGGAAGTTTTTCGTCGAAATTTCCAAAATTTGTTCGGTAAGTCAAAGCTATTATAGTTTAAGAAAGATTGTGAGAGGTGGGGGGCGTTGGGAAAACAAAAATTCGACGTAACTTACCGTGTGATTGTGTTGAATGCTTCAGGTGGAGGAGGACAATTTCTGTTGAGAACCCTGTGGAGTTCATAGGGGCAAGATGGATTACGGGTACAGCAATGGTGGTATCAATCTACCTCGGCAAAGGACTCTGAAGGAACAGAAAACTTTCGAAAATATGAAGAGTGAGTTGCAGGCTTACTTGATGACGTGTAAAACAGGAATGGAGCAGCGAGCGTTGGAACGTAAGTGTTTGAATTTTAAATTGTTTATAGTTTCAGTTCGTAATGTTAAAGGTTTTGAGTTTAAAGTGACTGTTTTTTATGGTTTAGGGGAAATCGTGGACCTCACGGGGAAACCGATTGATTACAAAGCTATGGGGATCGATTGCTGGGCCGAATTCTTGTATGAATGTAGGGGTGTCATTGAAGTGTACAGGGACGATCGTTCAACGGCGAGGAAGAAGTTCATATTTGTTAGTGAGGATTGATTAAATTGGGGCTTGCATAATTGCAAGGAAGTTAACAGTGGAGATGCGTTTGATTTCAGGTACGATTCGATACTTTACCAGCTTCGGCGCAACACATAGGAGCTCTCGTCAGGGGGCAGGAGAAATCGGGCAAATGTAAGAAGAGTCGAGATGGTTCTATTACCAATCCTACCAGGGCACACGTTACCCGGGTTGATGTAAGTTGTGGTTTTATTTTTGTAGTAAGAATAGAAAGATGCAATGCAATCAATTCAAAGTTTGGTGGTTTTGAAATCACATTTTAAGAGTACTTACTGTTGTCTGGTTGTGTACTGTAGGCGAAAGAGCTTCTGCGAGGATACGGATCGTTCACGCCTCCTGTCCAATTCGACCCGACTTTTAAGAAAAGCGAATATGCTCGTGGTCAGAGGTCCAAAACACGAGGAGGAGGGAGAGGTGGTGGACGAAGTAATGGATTCTCATCTTACGGTGGTTCGAGCAGTGGCCATGGTGGAAGTCAATCCAGATCGGCCTTGGGAAGCTCGTCGTGGAATTCAATTAGCAGAACCAGCCACATGAATAGCAATGGATTTAGTCAGCGATCAAACTATGATAGCAGGTCTTCGAATCCGCCTCGAATGAACGGAGCATTGAGAGGTCTGCTTGATGAAGATGACTATGCCGAAAATGACGACAGCATGATGTTCGATTATTCGAGCGGAGGCGCAGCTTACTCAGCACCCAAGGACGATGATGAGTGGGTAAGCACACCGGTGGCACCGAATCCTGTTGCAAGTGGAGAGACCAAGCGTCCTGCTGTTGAGCCTTATGTGATTCCGAAAAACAGACCGCAACCTAACATTTCCAACCTGAGCATCGTGCCGGCCGGGGCCGAAGATAGCGATGATGCGGACGGAGATTTCGTTGGTAATGATGATACTGAAGATACTGTGGACAACCCAATTGCGGTTTTTAGAAATGCCAATAAATCTGCATACGCGAACCCAATTGTGGCGAAATTAGATTCCAGAGTTCAAGACGTTGCACATGAAAATGAAACCGGGAAAAACAATGAAGCAGATAATTCAAAGCAGTCAACATTTTTGAAATGGCTAGCAGAATTTAAAGTGGAGACCCACACTCCCATCACACTATCTCCGAGACCACAGCTGATTCCATTTAAAGGTGAACTGTTGAAAGCTGTAGGTGTGAAGGAAAAGACTCGTTTCAATGTGGTAATATAAATAATTAAATAGCCTTGCTTCTGACATATTTGATATAATGACAGCCGTTTAACTATTAAATACTAATGATACTTGCAGTTCGTCATTCGGCCAGAAGAAGATCACACACTTTTGCTTCAGCTTGAAAAAGCAATGAACGAATTTTACAGTTCTACTATGTCGGAAAAATTGATCGTAAGTAAACCGGTGAGAGGATTTTACGTTGCTTTCTGGGAGTTACAACAAAAGTGGATCAGGTAATTATGGTTGCACAAACGACTGAATGATCTCCAAGCCCAACCACCTGAAATGTTTGATTGAATTACAGAGTGGAGATCAGAAACTTAGTTGAAGATAACACTAGTCATGTTGTCTTCGCTTATGACTATGCTGAGTTTATTACTGTTAATTTGAGCAAGAGACACCTGAAACACATGGTGAAAAGTTTGATGGCAGTGCCAAAAACGGCTTACCTCGCGCAACTTGAAAAAAATTGTGGTAAGAATATTTATTGACGTTACTACTGTAATACATCCAGAAATAGTTTAAGTTAAATTACGTTTACCCTTGCAGCTACTACACTGGCTGCTTGCAAGGAAGGCGTAAGGTTTGTCTGCAATGAGTCGTACTGGCATGACAAATACCGACTTCCTATTCTTAAGGGCAGCATCTTATGTTAAATTGATATTGTAAATGGATTTAGTTGATTTGTTTTGTGCTTAAACTTTTTATTAACTTTCGCCGTAGTTGTGTAAGTACGACAGTAGACAAATAAACGGCGAGTATGGAATGTAAATCTACAAAATTGAGACACAAACATTATTCCACACGTTCCAGTCGACAAGCGTCCTATTTCTTTTTTTTACTGCAAATTGCTCTCACTCAAATGTAAAATATTGACCGCTTGTTAGAAAAGACATCTTGACCAAGAGGGATTGGAATGGAGACACGTAGACAACCATCCCTGTGTCTTATCTTGCAGCTCTTTTGTCTATACTTCTAAAATGCATACATTTCCAAGTTTCTCTAATCCCGCTTTGAATGCATATTTTATTCATTCTGCATGATCTCCATCACTAACTCGAAGTTTTTTCAAGCAACGCCTTCGATGCTCATGGGGGGGTTGTTGGAAAGATTGATAGGGTTGTCCAGTTGCCAGACAGACTATCGTGTTGTTGAGATGGCCCATAAAATTTGACTTCTCTCGTTTTGACTGATGAAAAGAAAGCTACCTTCCTCCCATCGTATTTTATCATTGCACGCACGGAGTAGTAAATCTTCAGGCTTTACTTGTAGTATGTGGTTATTTGAAGTTTTTACCAGCGGTTTACACACAAGACTATATTAAACTGAAAGTATTGGATTCAGAATTACCAAGGCAAGCCATAACATTATTGATGTCCCATACAACTTTCTCTTACAAAGGTATTTACCTCCTTTACTTTTTACCCCAAGAAAGTACAGAATGAACTTTGCTTGACTTGCATAAAATGGAAGGACGACTACGGAAGGCTACACGCTACTCACATGCATTTGTGATACGGATCATTTCCCTACAGGGCTGACTTTTATCTTCTTTTGTCCCAAATCTATTGATAAAAATCTCAATTTTGATACAACACAGAGTTCAAACTTTCCATTTTTGCGGAAACAAGACACTGTGTACCTTGAGGTTATTTGTTTATCGACTTTCTCTTACGACCAAGGCTAAGTTGAGAGTCGCCTGTTAGCTGGAAGGAATAAGCACCACCACAAGCAACCGCATGACCCGAGAAGATTGGTCTTTCAAATTCTTTTCAAAATGGGAAATTCCTGTTCAGTTCCCTTCTCATCTTAAACCAAATTTCCTCCTAAATGAGCCCACGACATTGATTCTTTCATTTTGATATCGGAACTCACAGTAGGGCAGCCCATATTCATAGGTTTCGAATCGGGATTTCTTCTTCGTCAGCATCAATTCATGGCTTCCTCAGACCGTGCGTATCGTGAAGGAAACTTTTACCAAGTGAGAGAATAGAGCCTAAGGGAAATTTGTTCAAATACTTAAAGTATTGGGTTGTATTGAGAGGGCACTTCACGTCACTGAAATGGTAACCAATTCTTCAGAAAGTTCGAAAAGGGAAAATTGTATGAAAGGAGACAGTTGTGAGTGGAAAGAAAGCTTAGGCTTCATGTTCATTCTTTACCACACCACTGAAAGTCTCTAAAGGCTAAGCTTTTTGTCAATTCCAGTCTTTACTCAATTTTGCACAATTTTACTAGTCTATGTGAAGATGGATGAGTAGGCTTTGGAGAGCCATTACATCCACGAAGAAGTATTGATGTGCATGCTACGTTTGTATGATGCAAAGGGCTGTGAGTTATTATTATACCATTCCTAACTCAATAGTTCCAGAATACTTACTGAAAACATGACCAACAGATACACACCCGTCCAAGGATTCATATGTACGTCGCTGTCTTACATCCTCCTCGGTGACCTTTCGTGTGCCCACGCATCGAAGACAATAAATAACCAACTGATTCTGTTATTTGATTCTTCTTCATAAGATTCATCAAATGCAAGAAACTATTGTGGAGGTTGGTAAATACGAGTAAGCTTTGATCTTGTTCTCTACCTATGTTATATATCTACATGGTACACCAAGGCTTATTCTATCAAAATGCCGTTTTTATTGTTGTAGTAAATCAAAACGAGATTTACTTCAGATTTATGTGCTTCGATAAAATCGAACACACACTTATATATAGATATACTCTCGACACAAGTTAACATTCCTTTCGCATTCGACCGAGTAGAATGAACTGTTGTTGAGTTAAATGAAGCAAGAAATATAGTTGAGGATGTAGTGCAAGCAATGCTCATCCAGCCAGGAGATTTGTTCTGTGTACGTACTAAATCCGAAAGTGGTGGACGACGGAAGTGTGTGTGTGTGTAGGTTTGAGGCTGGAGAAAAAGTGATGAAGACTTCCTTCCCTCTTAATATGCTCTTCGTCAGTACTTTCCCCCACTCTCAATCACTTCAGCTAGAGATTTGTAGATTGCTTGTGAACGAGCGAAATATTGAGATTTTTAAAGATGAGATTACTATCCCATTTCCTCTTTTCTCTCGTGGAAATAAGTTTTCAGAGAAAATCTCTAATATTAAGGCAAAGGATTACATTAGGAAGGCAGGAGCAGTACAAAGAAGTTCAATCCGGGCAAAAATTGACTACACAGAGAAAAGTAGCTTTATTGCAATAAGATGAAAAGTAGGGAATGGGTCTCATCTCTGCTGGCTTTCAAATTCACATTAGGCATTACAAGTCTTCGTGTTGAGGATTGAGATGTGAATTGTGAATAAGTGACTACGTGTATTTCTGCCTTTCTGCATACACACGAGGCTTGTCAAATCTAAAGAAGGATCCAAGAGAGTTTTGATTTAGTTTGAAGAGTCTGCAATGTGATTACACGAAACTAGATAAAAGTCAGTTTAATCGATCATCCAAATCTATGTAATAAACGTCTTTTCCGTTGAATGGGTTTTAGTAGGAAGTCTTTCTCCATCCTTTTGAAAGGCAACTGACCGAAATAGAGTTGGTTATTCAAAGGATTTTCCCTTCTTTTGCTGCATTCTTCTTTTGCAAATAAAATTGGCATGAACTGATGAGAGAGACTATATGGTTTATATAATGCCATTGAATAGATTCATCTTTCATCTCATAAAATCCTCTTGAATAATACAAGCGAAGAACTCCATCATTGATAGAGATGGAGAGAAGTGCATCACAAGATTAGTTGGTACACACTTCCCAGTTGTCCGTACTTGGCTTGGGTAGTGGCGAACTTCGTGAATAATAACCGAAAGGTAACCTTTCTTGTTTCTTGCTCCATTACGTCCAATCGTTTCCTGAATATTTATTAGTTCAGTCATTAAATCAGATTCGCTCAGCTTGTGCAGCTATTAAAACACCCTGTAATTCAGGAGAAACCGTGTTGGCTGACATTCAATATGGGTGGTAGAAATGGCTCTAGCTGTCTAACTATCATAGATTAATACTATCTAATAGAGTATCAAATCTCTGTGTTGTAAAATGAATCCAGGATAATCATTGTACTTCATACAGCCATTAAGAGTGCGGAAGCTTATATGACGGGATGATTATTATTACTCCTCTGGAGATATTTAGCTTATATAGTGTCATATAGCACATTCATTTTATTCCTTCTGCCCCAGTGTTCAAAAGAGGCAGGTAGTAGTGGGTGGATGCGAGGTAATCCAAACACTCGTACAGAATTTGTGACTCGTAAAATATCTAACGAACTGAATCTTGCCCAGAGATAGAAGAAGAGAGTACTTAAAGGGATGAGCCTAATAATGACAATGGGGATATAGTAAATGCCTTCTTACAGTGTAATAATAGTCTCTTTACTCTCTTTACCTTCTAGTCTTGCGAACAATATTATTATTTTGAATCTCATATCATTTATACAAGAGAAAGTGGATGATACTCTCGTTCCTCTATACACAAGAATCATTCTTCACGTATGGACGCGTTTAAACCGATACTTCCTATGCTAGAGGACTTAGGACTGTGGGAACGTCTCTTCCTGCAAGCCTATAGAGTGTGTGCTTAGCGTGAAATCATAAAGTTTACACGTTCAGAATGATAATTACACTCATAAAATATGATTTACACCGGCACTCAAGAGTTGTAAGCTGTAAAGCTATAAATAACATTTGCTAATTGTTTTTGATTCATTGAGAACGCATCCATCCATATAATCCACGCTTCAAGGAAGAAAACGAAAATCTTGAAAACTTTGGATTAATTGGATGTAGCAGAGGAATTCTTGAGCTTTGAAATTACTCTTGAGAAGTCAGGGAAGTAGAATATTCCGTTGTATCCAGTAACCCAGTTTAGTGGAGAAAACACATTTTTATGATTCAAGTGGAAAGTAATTGGTGAAATTTCTCGAAAGAGTGTGTAAAAAAGAGAAGTGTTTGCTTAACTATTGCAGTAAATAGGGCAGTAATGTTAACACGTAACGTATTGTTTTGTACACGGAAGGAGCGTACTTAAGAGCTAACAAACACTCAAGTTTATTAATTAAGTTTCGATCATTTCTTCACCTACAAGGCCACGATTGACTCAAACAACAAGTACGGAGAAATATGTCAAGTTTTCGAACGGGGCAAGTACGGTTCTTTCGTATTCATCGTGATGCAGTCAAACAATTTTAGCTATATATTGTCAATACGCTTCAAGTTAAGACGCATCCAAAACAGAAGATGAACAAAAAACAAGCCCTTAATTAAGTACTCTTCTGCAGATACTAACTAAACTTATAAACACTCGTGTTTTTCCGTGAGTTAACATTAAACCTAAAACTGATCTTGATGTGTTCGTCCATCTTTCTTACTGGTTAGTTCTTTCTTTGGCTTTAGATTTAGGACACTCCGAACAATATTATGTCCTGCATGACAGATTCCGTAACTTCGCAAAAGGAAACTCAAGTCTCAGTAGAAATAAAAGTTAGGAAACAGTCAATTTTGTGACAGGATCAATTTCTTTTTCGTAGAAAGTCGCCAGCACAATCCGCAATGGAGGAAAAATCATCTTATTTGGTATTCTGACATGCCCGTGGATTTAGAAAGCAGCAGATCTTTTCTACTAAATTATTATTCTATTCTTTTCTGTCGTTTTGTGTGGGGTGGTATTAGTGTATGGACTACCAGTACCAGTAGAAGTAGCGCAATATATCCGTTTTCATCTGCATGAATTACATCTGCTCCTTCAAGTATCAGAGAAACCCGAGAATTCCTTGTGCTTGGCTTTCCCGAACTCTCGTGGTTTATTTTCTGCGTGGGAGGTTGCTTACTGCTTCATGGTCAATCTAATCTTTTGATGAATCTGCGAACCAAATTATAGTTTAGATATGAAGTTACTTGCGTAGGTTGATTTCTTAGTATTGAACAAAGTCAACATTCTTAGAGATGGAATTGAGAAATGACTTTTCCCTGAAAATCCCTCAAGACTTGGTGCTTAATGCCTCAACACACAATTATTCTGTACAATATAAGTAGGTATATTTTTTCAAAACACACAATATACAGCTTGCTTTGTCTTTAGCAATAAAATCCTAATTTTCTAATGTTAACTAGATAGTTTGACAAATAACTCGTACGTGTGTATAACACTCAAAACAGTATGTTCGTATGCTACTCATGTTTTGTAAATTTCAAAGCGACTAGTAGTGAATGACGGTAATGATGTCCATTAAGGACCAGATGGGCTAGTTCTTTCAAGAGAGGAAGGTAATGATGATGATGATGGTGGCTGGTTGGTTACTTTCATAGAGAAACCAACCGAAACAACTGAATGTATGAAAGCCACAAGGAAAATATTATTCCACTCGACTCTAGCACACAAGTCCTTTGAAGTTTTTTTTTGTGGAAATGAGACTGTGTATTTAAATGTCAAGAAGGAAATTACGGGTGATTTGTTCTGCTGGAGAAAGTCGGTTGTCACAAGTCCACAAGAAGTTTTTCACTAGGGATTATTTTTCTCTTTCCGTTAAAATTAAAAATTGTAGTAATTTTTTGTCCGCAGAAAGAACCTTATTTAAGCCCTTCTTTCCAAGTCACGTTGATTCATAACTGTCAAGGGTTGAAGTTGAGTGTGAGTAATTGGATTCATTCTAACCACTTATTCAATTCTTCAGTCTATTACAACCTTGTGAAGACTGACAGTCTCCTACTTGTGAGTTTCATTCGATTCACATCATTTTAGGTGCTTTTCCTTGTTAAGGTTGGTTGGGTTTGGCTGGTGAAAGCAAAAAATCTTCGTGGGAGTTACACACAAACTTTCTGACCTGAGAATTGGGCACATTGTTGTGTGTGATTCGGGATGAAAGACAAAATCTTTCTCCCTAACTTAGTCGGAAGGGACTTTCTTCTTCCAAATTTAAATGGAAGAACTCTCACTCTAAGCCAACTTGATACTTTAACAAAAAGCTATGATGAAAAATTGATGAAATTTTCTAAAACCAGTAAAAAAAGAAGTGGCACTGCTTGGGAAACGAAAACTTTCTTTGTACAATTGTCCTGACTCAGTCATGAATGAATGAGGTACACTTTCGTCACTTACTTTTACTACAGTACTTTCTCAACTTGTGAATATTTTGATGCTTCCTTTATATAACATTACAAAAATTGAATTTTTGTTCTTGAACTCTTCACTTGTGAATTGGACACTTCTTTGAGGAATAAGACATCTGGAGTTCAATAAATGACATTGTACCGCATGATAAGTTCTTAACTTTTGAAATTACCAAAACTTCAAAGCTTTCAGGTCAGCGCTGACAGTAAGTTGGAGAAAGCAAACAATGCGCGAATACAGGTAGGCGGAAAGCTGAACTTAAGATTAGTCGAAATGTTTAAAGCTGAAAGCTTTTGGTTAAGATTTGAAGAGTTTGAGAGCCTATCTCAAAACCTGTAGCATCAGTGAAACTTATTCAATAAAATATAAATATATTAAAACTAATCCACAAACAGAAATGTCTTGCCCATCAGAAGTGGGAACTACACCGCTTGAAGAAGATTCTCTGGCATGTCATGTCTTTCTTAGGCAGACTTTTCAGAAGAAATCGCCTTGACTTTGTGCAGTTCGCATCCAGTCTAGCTTCATGCCACATTCAACATTGACAGAGTCCATTTGTACTTTATACAAAAAGTCTGAAACAGCGAAAGAAAGTAAATCTTACAAAGAAGAATGCGTGTTACAGTTCACAACGGAATTAACAGTGGACGACGTCCTTGTGTGACTTTGTAAGCAGCTTATGTCCAGCGGAGAAAGTGTTTTGGGTAAAATTATCGAAGGACATAGTTCCAGTAGTCGTAGACTTGTTCCCAATAAAGTAAATGGAAAAAGCAAGTTGTTCTTTAAACATAAAACAGAAGTGTAGCAGAATCTGTCCTGTCATACGCCTTTCCGTGGATCATTCTCTTCTTTAGTATATTCGCGGATGAAGCTTTAGGGCTTTCCATCAACTTCTCAGAGTGAAGGATAGCAAAGAATCTTTGTAAATCACCTCGCATGTGTCAAGCAGTTTTCCTCCGGTAGAATTGGGAAACAAAAATCCCTTCGAATTTTCACCGATTGAGTGATAAAGCACGGAATATGGATTAAATGTGGAGGAACAGCTAAGCTTTGCTCTTTTGAGAACACCAGCCGGAGGAGGCCATTCAATTGAGGAGTGAAATGAGTGACATCCATTTGGACTGGAGATTTAGTTAAGCCAACTAAAGGCTAAATATTTACAAATTTAGAGCATGTTGAAATGCTGTCACAGCATGGATTCGTTAATCCATGGAGTGTGAGTTTAGTTGTAGAATTTCTTCGAAAGGGTGAATGGGGAATGCTTCAATTTAGAGAGTAGGGAATCAAGGGAATGGCTAACTAGTGGCTTATAGTGTGAAAGAAATTAGTTTTTATGTTTTCTTTCTCGCAGATTATTTTACTTTATTAGAGTTCTAGTGTACAGCTGATAAGGTTTTTAGTACGCAGAGCAAGAAACGATGAAGGAGGAGAAGCAGTTTCTTTTAATTAGTAAAATCTCAGGTGAGTAATTACAAAGAGTTGGATGATACAAAATTATATGCGCTGTGAGAATTGCTTTTACTGTACAAGTTCAAGTGAAACACTGCCCAGGATTTTCTTGTTAAAGATAAGATTGTTCGATGGGTCGGTTGATGTTAATCTACTAGGGTATCTCTTTATCCGAGATGAATGCGGTACAACGTTACCGTTAAGGTGGAGGAGTGTCTTAAATTCTGGAATGCAAAAATGAGCCCGAAGCTTGAAACACACCCTAGCTAACCTCATTTACGTCTTATCTTGCAAAGAGAATTTTCAATTTCTAAAAGATTCACTCTAATTTAAAAGGGGAAAGTACACACGGATAGAAGGGAGATAGTCTGAAGATTCTTGTCGGTGTACCTTTTACTCCTTCCATAACAGTATAAAACACTTGCCATCTCATAAAACTAAATTGAACGAGTTTCGGAAATTTAAGAGATGTTTACCATAGTGGATAAAACACCTTTGGGTTGCAGGGTATTCCCTCAGCATACTACAAAACATGGGAAGTTTAGTTTTAGTCTACCTGTAGCAAGCAATATTGAATGAAAGCTTGATGTGAACAGTCTAAAGATATGAGCACTTTGGTATGGTATCGTATGCAATGAAGTGTACGACTTTACCACGAAATTCCTTCTCTTCCATCAAGACAAAGTCCCGAAGTCCCTTCCGGTCCCTCTATTTCCTTTTACTCTTTCTCATTTAGAGTCCCAAGTGTCTTCTACGAAAATGGAATGGAGTTCTTTAAGAGGACCAGGGCGAGGACCTTCAAAGACGACCAGCAGACCTTTGCATGTCCTCGCGCTTAAAACTTTCTATTTTCTCAAAGAACTTTCCTTTAAACGAATTCAATTTGCTGAGACAATCGTGTTTCCGAAGGTAAAGTACTTACCCGCTAAACTAGGTTATGTTGTAGTGATGTTCGTCACTAAATGTAACATTGTATCTGCCCGGAGATCTCTGAAACATAAAGATCTAGGGATGCTTCTGAAGTTTCTATCAAACCGTTTGAACTTATGACTGAACTTTCCTTGTGCTAATGTATACATGCTAATTTGTATTCAAAAGTTAATATTCTTGTCATTTAATTAAAGTAAACACGGGGTAATCTTTTCAAACATAAAATGTTAATAATTTTCGCAGAACACAGCATAACACCCATATGACTACAAGCACTTCGTTTCTATTTCTACAATGAAAAGGTCAAAATAATACTAATAGCAGAATAGACGAGAAGGAATACGTGCGAAGAGGTTGTCGCTGACCAACTAGTATGAAATATCTTATTTACAATAACATTTAGAAAGAACATAAATGTCAAATATGCACTAACAACAGCATGAGTGTGTATGAAAAATATTATTATCCCTGCTTAGCTTGTAGTAGATTCACTAGAATCTCTGTCAGTTGCTGAGAAGCTTTGAAAATCTGCTTTTCATTTGACTAACAAAGATCTGAGTTTGTCTCACATTATTTCTTCTGGGGAAAGTTGGAATATTGAGGAAGTCGGCGGTAGGTAGGGCAAGTTGTTCGTTCAGAGGAAGGAACTGCATCTACCCGACTTTGGGAAAAGCTTCCTGTCTCTCTCGAAAGATTTCAAGAGCACTAGATGAAACCCTGAATACTGATGTCTCCGGTGTGGGTCAATAAAGTCGTTTCATATCAACCACAGCCAAAACGTGTGCACATGATGTGCATGAAAGCTCAATTATTCTTCTGAAGCTACCACATTCCACTGCACACAAAATATGCTCCAATTCTCTACTAATGTCGTGTCTCTTTGGGAGCGTTTGATCTGCGATTACATGTTATCTTCACAGTTACCGCAAATTCACTTTGTTTGCATGCCTCGTGGGGATTCGAAAAGAATTCATAGGTGGCTTCTGCATGTCTTCATCAATTTATCAATGAAATTTTATCCACTCTCGTGCAATTTTACAATACTTTAGCTATATATGGTTACACAGCAGCAGTTTTGAACATTAAAACATGTATATAAGGAGACCACAGTGAGGCTTCAACAACATTTTTTTACTGATTCAAAGACTTCAGTTCAAATGGCGAAAGGTTTAACAAAAGACAGGAAAAATCTGTAAAGCAGTACTTTCACTCTTGGGAAAGATGAGTAGGCACAATATCACAAGAGCTATTGTGATTTTTCCAGATAGCGACGTGGATAATGATGATGATGATCTCGTTTCAAGATAAACAAACTGCTGTAATCTCAGTTCTCTGAGGGGAGAAAGTCCATCCTGTTGTACATGATGGATGCTGTGTATATGGAGTACAGAGGAAAGTAATTAGAATGCAGGACGATGCATGACAGGCCGGATGTTGGTAATATAAAATCTTGTAGAGGAAACCCGGCCCAGCTACATCGTGACTTGAACAATAATGCATCTGATAGTGGGTGTGTAGTACTGATGGAATATCTCAACAATTCTGTATCGCCTTGAGTCTGCATACAGATATATATATATATACCAGTTACATACTTTAAGGGAACCCTTCGTGCTTCGAATTCACCAGTGATGTATAAACGTGCGTTTAAAATTTCTTTCTATTTCATCCCGTCAATTCAACTAAAAGGACATGTGTGTAAGTCGTGGGACTTATTAAATCACATGCTGCTAAGTATAGACGGAGTTTATAAAGCAATTGCAGAGTCGTAAATCTGTACTTCTTGAAAAGTGAAGTACATCTTGAAGCGTATTAAATCTTGATTCGGAAAGTGGATGAGGAACATTCTTTGTGGCATTCGGTCATATACTACCTAAACGAGTGGAAGAGATTCAGATAATTCTGGCTTGGGGAAATAGGATTTTTATTGGATCTTAATTTTGGGGAAATCACAAAAGGGACGATCATGAAGTGGACCTTCAGACACTAGAATTGATTTGAAGTTGATTACAACATCGTTTTCTTTGATCCTCAAAGAACAAGGATTGCGCGAAAGGTCTTGAGAGACTTGGTTCCCTAGGACGGTTAACTAGTAAAGACTCACACTAAGGTGATTGTAGTAGTGGTACTCCATTGTGGCTTTGGGTAAAACACAATCAAATGACTTTCTCTCCAATCGAATTTGGAACCAATGTAGAGCTCCTCCTAAAGACCCTAGAGACGAAAGATAGGAGACCGACATGATCATAATATTAGTACCACTCAACTACCAAACCCGTTGTTCCACTTGGTTCCTCTGGAACTCTTGGCTTCCCACTGATTGTCAGCTAGGACTCTTCACAATCATGGAAACGTACACACCATTGCTAACAAATAGCCTTAGAATCACCCAATTCGCCATTCTCTCTCCCTTACCCTCGTACAACCATTATACATTATCTTGAGGAGGAGATCTTGACTCGACAAAAGAAGTAGGAAAGAAAGAAAAGAATTAGACAATTATTGGCACATTTGGCAGATGAAATGGTAGACATCAAACAACTAGAATTGTACTTCTAGAGACTTTCTCTAGTGCCAATTTCTGATCGCTTTCTCATTCCTCTTTCTCTCTCCCTCCCTCCCATGACTATTATTTCTCTTTATTCTCCTCACACTAGGAACCAAGCAAGGTAGACAAATAAGGAAAGAACGCCGTACAATTGATTTCGATTTCTTTTTTACTACTACATAATTGATGTTTGTGATAGTTTATTTAATCATAGGGAAAGTCCAGGTGGACATGTGAAATACGAATCTTCATTACACCAGAACCCGGAATCATATTTCTTGTCATCTCACAAACATACTCATGACATGGCAAAATTATACGTTATCCGGGCCATTTTACTTAACTGAGAATCACCGTCGCATCATCCTGTCATTAAGTCTCAACGTGACTAGTACTCCAAATGATGATGGAACGTGACGCGTGGAACTTCGTAAATATCCCAAAGTAGTAAAAATGTACGTGTTTGAGCCAAAAAGAAGTATTGTCCATGAGTTTGTCTACAAACAGTCAAATACGATTTTATCAAGTTGTTTTGTTCATTTAATTTTTTGCCCTGTTGTGCTGCGAAAAGGTTGAAAAACCTCTTAATGGTTGTTATTCTGAATTTCACGACGGTAGTTGCAGTGTCAAGTAAAAGTAGTCAGTCGTCATGCAGTAGGCTGTAGTTGGTGCCTCCTGTCATCCACCCTCATTTTCATTTCGCAGGAGGACTGAATAGAAATACAGTTCGAAGGACGAGAGCTACTCGTCCATTGTATATTGAATGGGAAATGTCTGAATTGAAGAATCTTTTGTGTGGACAAGGATCTTCCATTTCTTAATAACCACCGTCCGACTTTCCCTAGGGGCCGGATGTACTGAGGAAAAAATATTATACCGATGGACCTGAATCCGGTATTCTTTTGTTGCACCGAACAAAAGGTATAATGAAGAGAAAGCTCTGGCTTAGCTGGAAAAGTAGATCCACTCGACCGACCTACTTCCTCAGCTTAATGGATGAAATGATGAAGTTAATTACTCCAGGAACCTTTTCTATTATGATCATAATTGGCTTTCAAAAATGTATGACTGTAAGGACAGTTGAGAAGTACACAAGCCACCTACACACTTCCTCATTCGGGGAAACCATTACGCCCCTATTTCCATAAAATGTTCGAAGGCATCTGTTGAGATCTTTTTTGAACGGAATGAACTAAAAGGCATCAGGGCTAACTGTCCTTTCTCTCCAAAGGAAAGCGTGCTGAGCTTCATTTCAAAATGACGAGAGAGCTCCTTACAGGACCATGAGAGACAGAAAGAAGACACGGACGAAATGAAAAACCTCAAATTGAATCTTCAAACATCACATCCCACATTTTGGAGAGAAAACTTTCTCCACTCTCCTTGTAAGATGAACACATACACGCAGTTCCATACCATTTCATTCTGTACAAAGACCGATGACAAAAGAATCTCTAAAGATGGACATATGAGATCCGGTGTGTCTTGTGAGTTTTGTGTGTATGTCTATGTGGGTCGTCTCAAATGTACCCACTCTCCACAACGTCCATTCGTCCTTCCGCATTTTCCCCATTCTTTCTGTGACCACTCACTTTCCAACGAAGTAATTCAATGGAAACTGAAATCTAATCAACTCCGATGGAAACGGTCTGTGCTGTCTGCACTTATTCAATGTATAACCAGGTATTCGTAGTCATTTTATTTAACAACAACCCCACCAGATTGATGGAACTTGATTGGGTCCAAAAAAGTATACTTTCTCCATTTGTGTATATCACACAACAGCAACATTTCTGTAGGTTTTATTGAAAACTTCAGGTAAAAGAGCACCTATGTATGCTGGATACAACCTTATTGTTAGTAATTTAATTATCGTAATAGTTCTTACTTTATATACTCTGACAACTTTGACTGCAGTCGACTGACATGATTACATTT
>JAQGAB010000140.1:0-40056 GCA_034696565.1 Isotomurus graminis
TTTTCCTACTCAAGGGTGGGAAAATGCGACCCTAGGGTGGGAAAACCAACCCTGGCCAGGTTGGGAAAACCCACCCTCAGGGAGGGTTTTCCCTATACTTTTCCCCAACTGCCAGGGGTATAACAAGTCGACGAATTACAATTACAATGCAGATTGGATAGACTACTGTGGAGGTAGTGACTTGAGACAAGTTGGTTTGAAATTGAGCTCAAAAACAGAGCAGCAAGGAGGTTTAATAAAAGAATATGGTAGAAAACATCTCTTAGATATCATCTATCAACATCATGAGTAGAACTATCGGTCCTGTGTGTATGAACAATATTCAAGTTTCCATTCTGAGTAGACGCCCAGCCCCGACCAAAGCGAACCAATCAGTTGGATTCAGGCACTCCCCACAATATTATTCTTCACTTCTCACAGATCTCAAGATAACTCGATCTTCAAAATCTAGTTAGTCTTCAATGTTCCTTCTCTCACTAAACGATTTACTTCATCATTCCCAATTCAATTCCACAAGAGATGTGATACATTGTGATCAATGCATTATCAATATAAAACTCCTTATGATTTCGTATTCCAGAATTACTTCATTACCGATCACTAATTTTATTTCCCATTCTGACATGAACTTTTATTTTGTTCCAGATTTGTCATTGGATACCTAAAACGATGTTTTTGTAATGCTCTTAATTAATTATCATTGAGTGTGAGAGAAATTAAATGAGATAACTGTAAAGAGTGTTTAGATAAAAATATTTCTTTGATCTTTCTATTACATTTGGTTTTTCTTACTCAAATATTTTTCCGTGAGACCTTGACAAGAGCATAACCCAATGATAGAACTATTGGGGCACGGAGCGGTGGCGTTCTTTAAGTAGGGTGTATAGTCCTATAGTTTACGAAACCCTTATGACTTGAGATTTAATGATGACGCAATGATGAAATGATACCAAAGAAACATTAATTGAGGGGGTCTAGATGTTGTTACAATGTCATACAATTAATTCACAGGTTTGGCTTGACTGATGGAGTGGTGATTACCAAATGATAAAGTATTAAATATATACCGAGTCCTTTATATTTTTAGTTAAATATTGTCTTCTAGAGATACGAAAGGAATGAATTAAACAAATTCTTGTACGACTTGCATTTTTCTGTGAACGAAATTTTTGTCATTTATAGCAATACAGCTGCTAGTCTTAAGGTAAGGCATAATAATTTGATATTGTATTACAATTTTATTGTTTTTGTGTGACATTTATGACATAATGATTGGTTGGAGATGCTACTGCGACTGTTGTATCAACTTAAAGGATCCCGTGCTCGATTGAAATGGTATGCTACATTAAACTCATTTCAGTGGAGTGGAGGATCTCATACTTTCTTTATAAACCATGTCGGTCAGATGTGACCTATTTTCAAAAGTTTTAAAGCAGACTCAGAATGTTCAAATGATGTTCGTCAATTTCACAGCGTGTCGTTTCACTTGTACAATATGAGTCTACTTGATTACATTATTATACGTAAGAAGAACTAACCTTATTGACATAAACGAATACTCTTTATACTTCCTGCCCTAGTGCCTTCACACAATCTAATTCTGATTGAGTGGAGGAGGAAATATCCTTAATTCAGGTTTCCTAAAATTCCTTCTTTGACCTAAATTAGGACTTAAGCAATGCCTTGTCATGCAAAACAATTTCTGCGTCTCTTCAGACTTCAACTGGAGTTTCATCATTTTCACTTCATTCTAAATTTATATTTCAAATTTTGGAAGTATCGCACATTGAGGAAGAGCCTGTGGCTATGGCCAGTGCATCAAGTATGCAAAAAAAGAATTATGAATTTTATGTAGGAGCCAAGAACGCAATGAGATGGTCCGCTTTGCAAAAAACACAAAAAAAGCTTCTTGAAAGAGTATTGTTTGTAATTAGATTAGTCGTGTAGTAATGTCACAACGTTGTGTATCAAGTTGAATTTTTTAAAGAGGAAGTTTTTTGCGCATTAAAATATACCGCATATTACAGACAATTTTTAATCTGTGATTTCACGGTCTCTGTAGTTACTATGAACCTACTGGAAGCACCTTCGTGCGGGTTAAAGTTTGTTGAATTCGTTTTGTACCTCTTAAATGATTTCCTGATAGTTGTTTATAATAAAACCGGTAGATTGAGAGTTATGAGGTCTAAATATTTATATTCTATGACTTTTTCACTCCTACCTAGCTAAACTTCAGGTGCTTAATAATATTCTGCAGCTTACTCGTGTTTGCAACTACAATGTCCAGAACGAGTGGATACAGGAGGCAATCTGAGACTCCATCAGGAGATTTGCTAAGCCTCACTGAAAAGCATTTACGTCAATTCGGAACTTAAAGTGCTGGTCAACTTGGATTATTTGTTTAACCTGAGGCAAAAGTCAAGACTTATAGTCCTGAGTTACGCTTCTGAGGTCTGAGCTTCCCTAATTCAAATTTTACTATATTCTCTTTGAATTCTAAATTTCGCATTTCTGGTGCAGCAGAACATGGTAGCTCATTCCAGTCAGAAAAAATGTTTTATTATAATAATTTTATAATAAAAAACAAGAAAAACAACAGCAATGGTTTACTTATTCAATCTACACAGCTTTCTACGCTGCTTTGTATAATAAGAACTTATTTTCAAATGATATTTACAGAAAAGGAAGTTCCACAGTTAGAGAGGAAAGGTAGTGTTGACGAGAGAAACCCTACGACATTAGAACTACTCTGACAGTTTTTGATTAGGATTGTAGTTGTAAAGTCCAGAATTTACAAATAATATTCGAAGAGAAAGGAGTAGCAACAAAATTATCCTCCATTGGCCTATTTCTATCAACTCATTGTCCAAAGGTCATGCAAACAACTGGCCTTTTTGGCCATCCGTTGGAGTATGGTCCGTTGTTAAATTATCCTACCAAGAATTAAATTACGTGTCTGCTAATCTAATCATTTAAGGAATTGAACTGTAATTAAACTTTTTTGTGTCGTGACATGTCTACACAGGGATTGTCTTGCAAAGGTTCTCTTAGAATTCTAGAAGCCAGATTTGTATTCCTGATCTTCATATACTGTTCATAGCAACTGTCTATTCAATAAGATTTCGGAGAAAATATTAATATTTTCTGTCTACGCGAATACGCCATTCTATTTACTCTGAGAAGCATCTGCTAAGAAGGAAAGCTGCAAAAACGAAACTACATATTCTCACAGGTGATAAGTCAGAGTAGATTGATTGATTGATTGATTGATTCACTTTATTCGAGTGTCATGTCCAGTTCAATACATAATTGTTCTTCCACAGGTGACAATGTATAAATAAACATCTTTAGATATATAATTAATACTAAAACTAACTAGATATAATATAAAATATAATAAAATTTAACAGTTACGCTTATTTTGAAGCCATTCTTTAATAACCTTCTTAAAACTAATCATGTATAAGTCATCAAGAATCCACTCTTTTGGTAGCGAATTCCAAACAATAGCACATCTATACTCTAATGACCTTTTGAATGCTTCGGACTTGTGTTTGGGAATGTAGACACGTGGAAATGGTTTTGTCTGCGAAAGAGGTGTGAAATATTTAGGATTGCAGGTGTATTTCAGGAAGGACCCTTTTGACAGAGCATAAACACTATTATATATATAAATAGATGGACTAGTTATATGTTTTATTGAGAGAATAAATAGAGTAGCTGATAAGTAAAGTTAATTTCATGTTCATTCCAAAGCAAAACAACTGTATTCAATATGCAGGTGTACTTAATCAATGACACATAGGGTTGGCTCACAATCAAATATATATATAAATAAATATGTTGGTTGGCATTTTTATATATTAAAACAAAGTACATTCGGATAATATGATTCTTGCTATCAATGATACCGTTAACTCCTGGGAATCTATTTTACAAACATAATTAGTTTCCACAATGGAAAAACTGTTATTCTTGCTTCTTCGGAATATATATATATACATAATACATATGTTTAATAACGTGTGAAAATGTGTTGCTGTTTTGAATACTTTAAATTGAATTTGGGTCTTAAGAGTATTTAAAATGAAGTCCTACTAGTCTCTGTATTTGTTCAATGTATCCCCTTAAGTTATAGAAACAAACATTAAGATGAAAACCACACTGATAACAAGGCAAAATGAGCATCAGACGAACAAGTTACACACCTTTTGATCTCACGAGTGTCAGTACCATACTGCCGTGTATCACATTGCCTCTTATGGATTCCGTCACTACGAGTACCAAACACGGGTAACTTTTTCATGCGCTGAGTTCAGCTAGATTTCATAGCATTTCACACGATATTTGTCAAAGTATACATGGATTGTGACGTATTTATTCACAATAAAACACTCTACTAATATACTTTCTCTTGAACTCTTCTTTTATTCAACTGTTTTTTAAACGTAGCAATTTGGAAAGCTGTGTAGAGTAATTAAGTAAACTACCGTTCATTGCTATGATTTTCGCCTCCTGGAAGTTCTTATAATGAAACCTTTTTTGTGACTAGAATACGCTATCATGTGTTGCTGCTTGGCTTTAATATTATTTTGACGAAACGTATACATAAATATGTTAATTTTTCACCTGTACAATGGATAAGTAATTGTATAGCTCATTTTATACAAACAAATTCCTGCACGTTAACAGACTTCCAAACACATGATATAATTTCTAGAAGCGCTTGAAGTGTCATTACAGGAGGAATATGTCAAAGCAATAGTTACTGCGATGTTTCACCATTCGGCTAAAATATTCACTGTTTTTATATTACTAAATCATACACAACAATTCAGATGCTTTAAAAACCCAACACAGCCACTGTTAAGTACGCAACGTCCTAAACTACTCTAATAAGAGATGCATAAGATAATTTAAAAAGTAGTTTGCAATTTTGGTTTCATTGACACTATTAAAAACCACGTTAGCTAAATTGTTTTTGCGATTTTTGTGCTAACGAAAGAAATTATACATCATGTTACTCTTAATAGCTTTCATGTGTGTACAATCCTATTAAAATATGAATCAAGCGAGTCGTATTGTCAATCTGAGAGGCTATAAGAGGCTACTAGGAGTAGATTATTGTATGTGTAGTCATTAGGGGTTACCTTAATTGGTATGTATCACCATTCTTCCCCGTAGATTGTTTAGATGGAGCATTAAAGATTAAGTGAGATGAGGTGTGCAAAGGAAAGAAAGAGGAGAGAGGGTGAAATTCTCTATCTCCCCTAATAATCTGTTTCCTTTATCTCCAATCGTACACTTTCCTAGCACAAGAAACACAAAAAATGTAGCATTGATCTAGATATGGAATTTTCACTTTCTCTCTACTCTCAACTTTCCAATCGCAATTTCACCTTATCCAACTACTGTTTAATTGTCCCTTGCAACAAAATGCGGAAACGAACGGCGATACATGCATATTACGCTAGCTTCTAACGTAAACAATTCCAAAGTAAACCGTACAAAGTAGCGTATGCTTTTTGCACGGGTTTATTGGTAGTAAACAAATAACATCACTTGCTTACTATTTGCTAGCTATTGGACCGAAACTGATCCTCGTGGATTTGAGACTGAATGATAGAGGTTATATTCACAATGTGTCCCATAAAACACTGATTTTTATACCTACTTTAAAAAGCTAGTGAATTACATTACCCTTGAAAAACTAATTTAATGTTTGTCTCTTCAGCATTACATAGTCGTTAAAGTCATAACTGCAAACCGATTCCAAACCACTGGATTTGTCACACACCATCCACGAGTTAAGATTGATTGGTGAGCGGTAACTCCGTATGAGCCCAGCATTACATACCCAAAGACACACTCCGAGAGCTGCTCCTTCAGAGAGACGTTAAAAGCACCGGAAATTCAATAAGGGGCTGCCTATTCAAAGCAGACAAAAACTGATGAACTCCACAACTGGAAGGAGAGGAAAAAGTTCAAAGGGAGAGCAAGGAAAGATCAATAGTATTTGGAGCTCGAATTTTGTTCCTCTTTTTCAAAAGTACACATGGTGGTGATGAATATAGGGATGATAATTTATGTGAGATATTTCTTGGATCTGTACAACTGACAACTTAAGCTTTATAAAGTGTTAGCCTGATGAGATGGCAGTGGTTTATAGAAAGCTTACGAATGCAACAAATATCATACTTCCTCAATTTATACAAATATAAAGTTAACGTCTTTGCATCAGCTCAAATTTTTTGCTTACTTATTGTGTTTATGGCATCCATATTTCGCACCATTAAAATTTAGCTTAACAGACTTGGGCTTAAGGGATTACGCAGTATCTCTTCCTATTCATTTTCTGGCAGAAGGAGAGTTGTTTATAGAATACTCTATCGAGGGGGTAGAATCGAAAGTTAGTTATTCGATTTTGTCATGATGTGTGATGAATTCCTGGAGACTCAGTTTTCCTACTGAAATTCAAGTTCAGAAAGGTTTTTTTCAAACCATTCTTTGTAGAGGTTTGATTTCGCCTACTCTTTCAAGAGAACTATTAATCAATTCTTCTTGTTCCTATCACCATATATTTCCAACCTTGTATTTTCTACGAAATTTTTGTATGTATTTATTTAAGTGCAAAATATCTGGATTATATTACATCAAAACCTCAGGAGTTTTAACGCTAACATAGCACAGAAGGTTTAACGCAAATGTGGTAGGACATTCACAAAGCATGTAAGCGTATGTTGCTCAAATGAGAGTATTGGTATTTGCTTTTAGTAAACTGAGTATACCAAGAAGCGTAATTTCTTTGGAGAAAGTTAGTGGAAGCAGACAACACAGACTAATAGAAGGAGGTGCGTAAGGAAGAAAATCATTTCGGGAATTCGAAGAAGGGTATTTTGATACAGATCGTCGAGCATTCCTTCAAGATATGATGTACTGGATTTAGTGAATAGTTTAGCACATTTCAATTTTACTGTAATGGAGAAAGTTTGGTCATTTGGTCAAAGGGAACACAAAAAGGTTGCTTCTTTAAAATTTATATTCTTGCTTAACGAATTCTTACGCACACATTTATATGCCTATTTTTTGTCATTTATAACAATACAGCTGCAAGTCTTAAGATGATTTGTTGGAGATGCTACTACGACTGTTGTATCAACTTCAGAGGATCCCGTGCTCGATTGAAATAGTATGCTGCATTAAACCCATTGCACTGGAGAGGAGGATCTCAAACTATCTACATAAATCATTTCGGTCAGATATCATCTACTTTCTAGTTTTAAAGAAGACAAAATGTTCAAATGATTTTTAAATGATGTTTGTCAATTTTGCAGCGTGTCCTCTCACTTTTATCATATGATTCCATTTGATTGCATTATTATACGTAAGAAGAACCAACCTAATGACAAACGAATGTTCTTTATACTTCCTGCCCTAGTAGCTTCACATAATCTAATTCCGATTGAGTGGAGGAGGAAAGATGCTCAAGTCAGGTTTCCTAAAATTCCTTCTTGGACCTAAATTATGGCTCAAGCAATGCCTTGTCATGCAAAACAGTTTCTGCGTCTCTTCAGACTTCAGCTGGATCTCAGTTTCACTTCATTCTCAATTTATATTTCAACTTTCTTACGGAGGATTGGTGTTTTAGTGCTAACCAAATCATATAAGTTAATATTTTTTAAGAAAACATTTGTCCTAAATACAAGTGGAAGATATTTGTTAAGTATCGCACATTAAGGAAGAGCCGGTGGCTATGGCCAGTGCATCACCTAAACCGAAAAAAAAGAATTATGAATTTTACGTAGGAACCAAGAACGCGATGAGATGGTCCGATTTGCAAAACAAAAACAAGTTTACTACTTCACCCCTCTTTGGAGACTTTGTACTTGAACATATGCAAATGGTTGTAACGTGAGTTGTCATGCGTTAATTCTATTAACATTTTCATGCAAAATATATCAAATCAATTCCGCAATGAATGGTTGGTTGTTTTGTGTAGGGATTGGGAACATGTGTACAACAGATTTACAGAACCACCCTTAAGTCGCTCCCTGGGCATCAGTGGATTCAATTGGGTGGGTGGAATACTCCAGCCATTCAACGAATTTGGCCACCGGCTTCCCTCTCTAACCGTGAATATGAGCGATGCGGCCACAAATGAGGCAATTAAGGTAGCTTATGATTCAGATCTGACACATCAGCATACCCAGAATGTCAAGTTATCTTCAAACCTGGGATGTCTGGAACACCATTGTGGAATAGGAAATACGTCAGAAGCCCTCAAAAGACACCAACCGTGAATTTTAGCATTTCAAAGGACGTTGATTAAACAGACTACAACAGTTTACGTTGGACCCTACAACAAAACTGAATTTGATGAGTTAAAGAACAGGTTAGGGTTCAAAACGGGTGCTGATTTTGGAAACTTTGTTTTGGACCACATGGAAGAAATGTCAAGGTGAGTAAAGATCTGACAAATACCATCTTTTGTACACTGAAACATTCATGTCATGTGAATTTTATTTTACTTGATAGGGATTGGGACTACATGTACAGTATGATTGTCCATACAGGACAATTGGAAGCTCCAAATGTTAAAGCTTTTCATTGGGGGGAGTGGAGGGTAACTGATGCAGATTTAAAGGAGGCATTCAGACAAATCTTCGACTTGCTGATGGCTTGCTTATCGTCACGGCTCAATGGATCAGTAGTTCCATCATTGGGGCCATGCGAGAACGGGATTGTGCTGGGCAGGTGGTGGTGAAGATTTAATTATTTCGTGTCCAAATGACTCCCAGAGACATCGCATTGTTCGTGTATTACTGTATTACGTTTTTGTGTTGCGTTAATAATAGTCAGTCTTCCTTCCTCGTGATGAAAGTTCATGTTTTAGCAAAAGTATATTCCAATTCCACTAACAAACATTCAACGTATTCCTAATAACAAAATTTACTGATGAATAAAATATGCTGAACACTTCAATTCATAACCACCATACTCATTCAAAACGCTGACTGCATATTATTTCAGGATTCAGCATGAGAGGACAGAAGTAAATGAGGTGAAGGGCAATTAGTTTAGTAGTTTGATTCTGTTTCGGTTTTATATGTTAATAGAAATCATATTTGTTGTTAAGACACACTTGAAAAAAGATATGACACGAACGGCCGTTCTAAAATAGGTGATTATATGACTAGAAATATCGAAATCAATTATCACACACTGCCAGGCTCGTGAGCACTAACAATGAACCCATGCAAAGGGCTTGCAGTACTTTTTTAAGTTTTTTTTATAATGTAGTTATAAGGTCCGAACTTATTTTTTTGTACCACCGTTCTTCCTCATATTGGATATTAAAGATTAGTTAAAATATGTTCAGCTGCGAAGGGAAGGTTTTGGGAGCAGAAGTTTAAGAGAAGAGAAGAGAGTGAAAACTCTCTATCTCGACCAATGTTCATTTTGGGGTGTTCTCTGGGTTAAGCTTGGTACTCATTTCCCTGTTTTCGCTGTAAAAAGCCCTTGTGTAAAAAATAAAAACAGTTTTACCAATATTTTTGTTTCATAGTTCAAAAATGAAACTTTGTGTTTAGTGGACTGTTTTAGCGGCATCAAGAATCTGTTTATTAGCAGTTAGACGCGACAGCCTCCAAGTCGTGGAAGCAAGATGCCAATTAAGACGCCTAAAGCGCGACAAATCTTCGACTTCTGATGTAACACGACTGCTTAAAATGGACTACATTACGAAAAAAACCTTGTTCAGGGAAGCTGTACCATCTGGAGCATCCTCAAAAATCTTTGAACACCTTCGGATGAGGGCACATAGTTATTCATTGTTTGGCTGAGGGATAATGATGAGGTCAGTTATTATGGCAGTAGAGTATCCAAAGCTGTCAACAACATTAACGCTAATATTGCTTTCTGCATTGGTTCATGGTTGGACAGAATTTCGATGTGGTCTAGCAAAAGGAGAATGATAAGGTCATGTCGAAGTTGGATAGAACTGAAGTTAGGAGCTAGTGCCATTCCTACGAGTGTCTATGACTGTGTTCTTTGGTCGGCGGAAGATCTCATCCCATGCTGGAAACATGTTGGCCATGCAAAATCTCATCTAATGCTGGAAACATGTTGGCAATGCAAAATTCAACTAATGCTGGAAACATGTTGGCAATGCAAAATCTGATCTAATGCTGTAAACATGTTGGCAATGCAAAATCTCATCTAATCCTGGAAACATGTTGGCAATGCAAAATCTCATCTAATCCTGGAAACATGTTGGCTATGCAAAATCTCATCCCATGCTGGAAACATGTTGGCTATGCAAAGTTCAAGATTCTTTTCATGCAAATATTTAACTCGACGGAAGCCATGAAGATTAGTTCTGAGACTTACCTATCATTCGAAGACTCGAGTCGTGATTTGGCTTGAACACTAATTTGTTGGAATTACAAGTGGATTCCAAGATGCTATCATGCTTACTATATGTGCCCCACCATCTGGAAAGACCGAGGATTCTTTTACTGTTGACTCGGTTGTCGGTCTTAGAACAAGCCACATTAAAGCCGACGCTTTATATTGAGTTAAGAGATTGGTCAAATACAATCGAAAGGGTGAAGGGGTAATTAAGTAAGTCGGCGGCGTGGAACTAGAATATCAGTTGCATTAATATTGAACCATTTTCCGTTAGCTGATGCTTCAACGCGTCTCTTTCCTCTTGTCCAATATCCTCTTATCGGACCAAAACAAAGGGTAATAAATGATTGGGAGTAGTGGGTAGCATTGAAATATGGTGGCATGATGTCTCTCGTGAAAACAAAATGCATTTGCAAAATCTTTTGCACGAAAAAACTTAAAACTGGGAAACAATTATTGCTTTCAAAAAATTATCATTTCGCTCAATATATCATTTTGCCCCGGAATTTAGCGCGGCAAAAATATCGGTTTTTGGTCGAAATTCCCGCTAGCAAAAATTCGAAGTGAGTACCAAGCTTTACGCTCAATATGGTGAAAAGAAACTAGTACATTGGGCGAGACGTAGAATTTTCAATTTTTATCTTTTTTAAGTCCACATGTCGTCATCCTTTGATTTCCTCACTCCTGTGAAGAAATCAAAGGATGATGGCATGACTTTTGACTTTTTTCCTTTCCCTTCAGCCCACACTGACCGTAGTGTGGAGTGAAGGGAAGGGAAAAAAGCGCGCGGATGTCTTCATCTTTGACCCCCATAATTGTCATTCTGCTTGCAAATCGAATTATATTGTCAAGTTTCTTTAATTATTATATCATTTTCATGTCTTTTCAGTAGAATGAAAGAATATTAACACAAAACCTTTGATGAGCTACATAGCGCTTTACTTACAGTTGATATGAAAGTTATGTACCACATCAGGTCTTTATTCGTAAGAGTATAATGTATTATGAATGCTGTTTGATGCAAAATAAGTTCTAAGTGAATTCAGGGTTACACTTAAGCAGCCCTTAGAATAGAGGGAGTAAAGCTCTGAGGTAAAGTGAGACTATTGTGTGTAGTAAATTCTAATCTAATACCAACCAAAATGTCTTTGACGAATGAAACTAAGAGATAAAGAGAAGCACAGAAAAACAAGAAACAGACTATCCCGTGGCTGTGGATTGCAAGGTCTTTTATAGAATCAACCACAGCCAGGAAAAAGTAACCTCCTTCAAGTCTTACATAGACTTTCCAGAAAATGGACATGTGTAAGGAAGGGAAGCATATTTTCCCTGATATTCATATAAGCTGCATTAGTTTATGCAAAACGTCTTATTCCCGAAAATGAGTCTTAAGAGCCTCATTTGAATTTAAACAGACTTCTTTATTTCTAGTATGTTTTATACAGATGTAGGCCTAGATTTAAACGTTAATGGCAGTTTATAAATTAATATTTGCACGGACCTCAACGTTGCAACTTGTTGCGAAGTAGAAGGTAGGTCCCGAAAGTTAAGGAGGAATTGTATTTACTTCAATATTACCGTCCCTGTCATCCCGTGTAGTCTCCCAAAGTACAGAGCACATACTAATGACCTAACAAGTATTATTATTCAGTGAAAGAGTAATTCATACAGGTGGCATATACCCAACACGTCGCCCGGGGATTCCGCTTTCAGAACTTTCTGGCCTTTCATCACATACAAAAACACTTCCACTGTCGAGTTTCTGAGACCCAATGATGCACGATAGCATTGTTGTTTTACTATTAACACGCCCATTTGCTTAGCTCATGAGTTGGTACGTAACTAACCTGACTTAAATTCTCATACATTCATACTTAAACGCATCCGCTAGGTAGAATGAACAGGAACATCCTTTGAATAAAATCATCATCATCTGGAGAAGAAAAAAGAGGATTGATTAGAAGAAAGCTCAAAGGTACTATGCATCATTATTATATTATTTGCATGTATTTTCTAAAATATGAATTGATCTTTTTCAATGCAACTAAATTCCTTCTGTTTAAGTCTAGTTAAGTTAATATCTGTACTTATGACATTTTTGTTTATATTATTACTTTGATGTGTGCAATGCAATATTCTCCTATATATGTTTGATTAGTTTGATTTAGACAGCTATCGAGATGTAACTACTTCAATTGAAGATATCTTGATTAGTAAATTACTAGTATTATTATTATGGCTAAATATAGCGATTAATTGATTGATTGGTAGCCTTTATTAATGTGTTATTCCTCAATTAGTACAATCGAATAGTCTTCCTTGGGTAACACAAAGTAATAGGGAGTAAATATTATAATAAAGAGTAACACCTAATCAGTCACAAAATCATCATCACGTTTATCTAATAGATAATTACAAAGTCTCTTTCTTAAACTACACTTTTCATTTAAGTTTCTAACCGAGTATAGAAGTGCATTCCAAATGTTACTACAATAATATCTCACTGACTTTTCAAATAGTTTAGTTTTATGAACAACGACCTCACATAAAAAGTCATTCCGAGTACAGTGAGTATTCATTTCATTTACCTTATCTTTAACATACATTTTGGAGACTTCTTTCACAGAATTCACCTTTCAATAAAACACTTGTGAACAAACAGAGATGATTAATAGATCATCCTGTCATAAAAATAGAATACATCACATTTTTGTAATTAGGAAAATTAATCAACTTTTTTAAAGAAATTATAACATTTAACTGTGAGATATAGTATAGTAACAACATTAACATTAGTTTTCCAGTATGATTTTGAATAAAACTTTGGGAACGGATTTTGGGAAGAAAAAACATACAAGGAGGCCGTAGAGTTTCTTTTGTAGCAAATCTAGATCCGTTTTAGGTCTAGTTTGGCCCCAAACAACTAAACAATAATCTGTAAATGAGAAAACATACGCATTATGGAGTATCGTAAAGGCATTTAGAGTTAAGTAACTTCTAAACTTTCTACTAACAACACAATTCACTGCCATCCTATCATAGACATGATCAAAATGTTTTGAAAAGCTAAAATGCTCATCTACATGAACACCTAAATACTTAAAACTATTAACATACTCTATATCATTACCGTTGATACAAAGTTCTGGTGTTACATTTAATTTCTTTTGGGGCTTCCGTACTACCATAAACTTGGTTTTAGCATACTTTTTCAGTTTCTAATAATGTTAGAGATAAATCCACACCCGGAATACACAGAGCTAAATTATCCGCAAACAGAGTTTAGTAACAATTTGTTAGTACCTGACTGACATCGTTGAATAATATTGTGAATAAATTTGGACCAAAAACTAAACCTTACCCAATTCCACTATTTACTACAAACTTGGCAGATATAAAATCACCAATTCTAATGCAGTACGAGCGATTGAACAAGTAATTGCATAGTAGTAGTAGTAATAATCAAAAGCTTACTTTAAATCCACAAAAACTATTACAATAACATTGTTTGGTTTGTCTAACTCGTTAAAGACTCTTTGCGGAAACGACTTCAACGCTGTTTGACATGATCTTCCTTTTCTAAATCCATGTTGATCTTCACTTATTAGTTTTTGTTCTTCTACATGCTTCATAACTAATGATTTCAACACGTACTAAAATATTTTTCTAAAAGTATGTACCGAAGAAATTGGTCTATAATTATTAGGATCCGCATGTGAACCTTTCCCTTTATATAAAGGCAACACATATATTATTTTGAAGTTCTCAGGATAGTTTCCTGTACTAAAAATAGAGCAAAATAAAATTGACTATGGTAGTAATAATGAGCTAAAAGTATTATTTGCAACTCTGATTGGTATTACATCGTTCACACTTCTTCTTGATTTCAACTGCTTTGCAGCACTGTCAACATCAACAACGCTGACTTTGGGAATATATGTACGACTATCCTTAAAACTATTTAACAAGATTTCCTTCTCCTCAGCAGAGTCAGGATCTTCCAGTATAAAGGCAGATGACAAAAATGCAGACTGACTATTGGTGTCTGTAATTAGGTCAACCCCATTTAAAAGCGAAGGGATCGTATGTGAGCACTTAATATCCTTAGCCACTAACTGTTTATACGTAGACCTAATCGTATTTGATTAAGCTGATGCAAATTGGCATAAATAATATTGTTTTTTGGCTATGAAAACAAGTTGCGAATAATGATTTCTTAAAGTATTATATAGCTTTCTCTGCTCAGAGGAAGGATTAGAAGTTAAATTGCTTTTCGCTATATTACGTAGCCTGATAGCATCTAAAACTTCTGAATTTACAAATTCGCAAATGTACTTTTCACTCTTTTCTTTCTAGTTGGACAAAATTCATCTGCAAAATTCATCACTTTACAGATCAACATCCGGACGTAATCTGATTTGTAGTGAGAGAAATGAGAAATTCATAGAAGATACTTGAGCACCTTCACCATAAGAATAAAAAGTAGAGTCCAAATAATTTATATCATTGCAAAGTGCGTGTATGTAATTATTAAATAACTCATAACATTGGGAGTACAGCATATTCACAAAAACTGCAGCCACCTTACTTTACTTACCTGCGTTTATAGTCATTAACAAATAGAATGAGTAGAAAAATAACAGCCAGTTTCTCACAAGTTTTTAAAATATGTGGAAGATCTATGGATAGAGCTGATTTCCTTCTCATGAAACTTTTAGAATGTAATAAACACTAAAAACTAGACTAATATCTAAATAAAATTATAATTTATACAGACTTTGCTCTACATTCAATTTCTGACGTTTCCGTGGTATATGGATAGAGATTACAATATATCAAAGTAACCAGAGGTTTCAGATCACCAATAAATGGTTCTGCGGATTCCATTTCCAAATGCTTAAACTTGTGCTTAGTGTGCTCATAGTTACGTGTATTCAAAAACAGGCTGATTATTAGAAGTATTGTTATTCAATTAACTTTTTGAGTAAAACCCTTAACTTGCATTTAAGTTAGTGATCGAGGCACATAATTTTTAATAAAACCTTAACCACTGTATGTGTCACAGGGAGATGTAACAAAGCCGCCAAGCAACAATTATCAGCATTTCTATTTCTTCGCTTCTAATAACAAACTGTGATAATTCTTATTACGTTACGTAAGGTATAACAAAATTAGCTCAGAATGAATTTGTGCGAAGAACTGATGCGACTCCTTAAACATAATGATTAATACCCGTTTAAAACAAAATATGGGGAAACAAACCAATTATGTAAGCCCCACATTTCTACAATTCCAATTGAAGACCTGAGACAGTAGCGTAATTATTTGGCACGGGCTTATTGTCAGTACATGAAATGACTTCACTTGCTTACTGTTAACAATTGGACCGAAACTGATCCTCGTTGATTTGAAAATGAATGAATGAGGTTTTAACAATGTCTCCCATTAAAACACTTACATTTATTTCTACTTTAAAAAGGTAAATATTAACACTAAAAAACAAATCTACTCTTTATTTCTCCAGCATTAAACCATTTATCAAAGCCATCACTACAATCCCATTCCAAACAAATAGGTGTATTCACGGGTTAAGATTGATTAGAGTGCAGTAATTCCTCATGAATATGCATGAACTACCCAAAAACACGTCCAAAGAGAACTGCCCCTTGAGAAGGCCATATGATTCCTGTATCACAAACAATGTAATAAGGAAAATGCTCAGGAAGACATTGCACCTTGGTTTACTAAATGGGAAGTATTTATCCCATACCTTCGTAAGTCAGGTTGAATGGGAAGTAGAAGAGAAACATAAATATTGCTTCGTAAATGCTAGGAACGAATTGAGCTATAAGAGTTCCTAAAGGTAGATTAAACATATAACGAAGGTTAGTGGAAGCTGACAACATAGACTAGTGGAAGGAGGTGTGCGGACGGAAGGAAATTGTTTGGGGAATTCGGATTGGGGTATTTTGAAATAGATCGACGACCAACAGGGCATTCCTTAAAAATATCATGTGCTGGATTTAGTAAATTGTTGAACATATTTCACCTATGTAAAGGACAAAGTTTGGTCAAAGTGAATACAAAAAGCTTATTTATGTACACTTTATAACCTTAGTTAATATCATTTACACAAATTAGTTCGATTACAATTGATGCATATTTAAGTATACACGTGTATACTTTATTTTTGTGTCATTTATAACATTACAACTGCTAGTTTTAAGATAGACATGATAATGGGATATTGTCTTGCAATTTTATTGCTTGTGTAACATTTAACACTATGAATTGTTGGAGATGCTGGTGCGACTGTTGTTTCAGCTCTAGAGGATCTCCTGCTCGAATGAAATGACACAGTGCATTACAATCATTGAAGTGGCGTGTGGATTCTTTTATATCATCTTCATAAATTATGAGAAATCGCCTTTTTAAACAACTTGTAAAGGAGACTCAAAAATTTCATACGAATTTAAAAGGATGTTAGTCTATTCATTAGAGTGTTCCATCCCATGTATGATGTTTGGCAACCTGATTATATTACTTTTCGTAAGAAGAATTAACCTTAGTGACATAAACGAATATTCTTGATACGTCCTGCCCTAGTAGTTTCACATAACCTAATTCCGATTGAGCGAAGGAATGTATATCCTTCATCCAGGGTTGCTAAAATTTATATTTCTGCTAAGAAATGACAAAATCCATATCAATTCATCCAAATTCTCTTCAGACTTCAACTGGCTGTCAAGTTTGTCGGTTGTTTCATCAGTTCTACTTCATTTTCAATTTATATTACAACTTTCTCCGGAGTGATAGGAGGTGTAGTGTCAAAAATAATATAAATACACATTTTTCATCACAAGTGACTGAAATACAAATGGAGAATACATCACAAGGATCCCACACCAAGGCAAAGCCAGAGGGTGTGGCCAGGAAATCAACCAAAATGAATAAACGGAATTCTGAATTTTACGTAGGAAGCAAGAACACTACCAGATGGACCGCTTTGCAACACAAACACGGATTCAATACTTCTTACCTCTTTGGAGACTTTGTACTTAAACACATGCAAAGATTTGTAACGTGAGTTGTCATGTCTATTAACATTTTCATACCAAATATATCAACCCAATGTCATTCCTTGTGTGTATTTGTTTAGGGATTGGGAAAATGCGTACCAAAAGTTAACTCAAACATCCCCAGGTCAATCCCAGGGCATCACGAGATTCCAGTGGGTTCAAGGGATATACCAGCCTTTCAACGCATTTGGCAATAGGCTTCCCTCTGTAACCTTGAATAGGAGCGATATAGCTAAGAATAAGGCAATCACGATGGCCAATGACGAGGCTTTCTTCGCTACTCTGACAGGGTTTGATCAGAATACCCAGTTAAGTTCAAGCTTGGGATCTGCGGACCAACAAGCCGGAGAGGGACATACATCAAAAGCCATCCGAAGACAGCAACCTTCAATGGTAACATGTGAAATAAATTTGGATAAACAACCTTACGACAGAATTTACGTTGGATGCATCAACAAACCGGAGTTCAAAAAATTACAGGCCAGGTTAGGGTTCAAATCGGGTCTTGAACTTGGGGGCTTTGTTTTGAACCACATGGAAGAAATGTCAAGGTGAGTAACAGTCTGCTAATGACCACTGCTGTACACTGAAATATTTAAACACTCATGTCTTGTGAATTTTACTGGATAGGGATTGGGAGTACATGTACACTATGATTGACCTGACAGGGCAATTAGGAGCTCTAAATGGCAAAGCTCTCCGTTGGGGCGAGTGGGGGGTTAATGATACAGACTTGAAGGGGGCATGCAGACACGCTTTTGACTTGCTGATGGGAATGTACGTGGATGTAACCCAGGAAATCTCGTACATGAATTTATTTCCTGCTTCTGGATTGTCTTTTGTTGGTGTTGGGGAGACGGTCACTCCTGAAAATACCAACGTTGACTTTCTACAACAAGGGAACAGCGAATATTTGTTCGCTCAGTCGAATATTCCACTAGAGCTACTGGAGCTTGGATCACCAGAGGTGTATGATTCTTTATTTTATGAAAGTGATCAAAATACTTTCGGAGCCAGTCAGAGCGATATGACGTCATGCGTGTTAGATGCAGACGAATTGGAGTTCCTGTCCATGATTTAAGGACACGAGGAGTTGGGGGACTCTGAACCATCAATCACAAGCACCAATCTCAATATGATATTAAATAAAACTTAGATTATTGTTCATGTTGTTGTAAAATTATAAGAAAAGCTTCAAAGAGTTTCGTAACGCCAAGTCGTCGCGGTAGAAAGTAGTGTTAGATAGAGTTCCGTGTAAGCAGTTGAAATCTTCCTTCGGGACAGCTTTCTAAGATTCCTACGCATCCCAAACTCCACATTGGTGGCAGGTGGAGGTGGAGATTTAATAATTTCCTGTCACAATGACATCCACAGACACCGTATTTTTCGTTTAATACTGTATTACCTGTTGGTTTTGCTTTACCAAAACTCAGTCTTCGTTTCTCGTAATATGTCCATAAACCTGGAGGCAGGTCCGAGGGAGAGGTAGGGTTGGCAGTAAGAATGAGTTTTTTGTCGAGTTTCAGGGTTAATCAGCAGCTCCTCTATTGTTGTATTGTTAGAAGAAAAGCTTGATGGACTCTGAGTGAGTAAGGGTTGGTCGTTTGTGTGCTTAGTAGTGTAAGATAGCGTTCTGTGAAGGACGTAAGTTAAAACCCTTTAGTAAAATATCCTTTAAGACAGTTTTTACATTCTTAAGGCACCCCAAACTCCAAGTTGGTGGTTGTTGGAGGTGAATATTTAATGAGTTCCTATTCCAATGATTTCCACAGACATCGTATTGTTCGTCCATTATTGCATTACCTGTTTGTATTGTGTTAACAAGACTCAGTCATCATTTTTTGTACTAACAATTTGTGTGTTAGCAAAATTATATTCCAATTTCACTAATGAATATTCGACATATTGTGATAAACACAATGTCCTGCTGTATAAAATATTCTGAACCTCAATTCATACCCAATATATTCATTCATAGAAGAAGAAGAAGAAGAATTTATTGCAATGAGATTTCTCTAGATAAAGTGTAATTACATCTGAAGGAAGACATTTATGCTAACTTAAGGTATAATAAATTGTGATGTATATAGTAAGAAAAATTCTTTTCACGAAAGACATGTAATAATTATAATATAAAAGTTGAGTTTTATATTATTTAGAGTTAGAAAGCAAAAAAGGAATGACATCATCAAAACATGAAAGATCACAGAAAATGTCAGAGTTACAGGAAACACAGTGCTCATTAAACTGAAGTTGAAGACGATGGTCAGAACATGTCTTTCTGAATGAACCAACTAGAGAATTTAAAGTAATAGAGGAAGGCAGTGCGAAGAATTCTTTTGGTCCGGAGTATTTAGAGCAATTCTTGCCGGTGTTAGTTGATACGGAAGTAGATGGATTTGAGTACTGCCTTGTTCGAGTGCAGACAGTGTTGACAGGTGACAAATTCAGATAGTTTCTGAAAAACTGAGGAGCATTGTTATTCAACACCTGATGCACAAACTTGAGAATTTCAAGCTTATTGAAATATTTAGAGTACATCCACTTTAAATTAACAGTAGTTAGTCTAGACACAGAATCAAACTTAAGAGTGTTAATTACAAAGCGCGTACAACGCTTTATAATTGAATCAAACATGGAGTAGTTAAATTGAGAAGGTGTTAACCAGACAAGAGCACAATAGTGTAAAATACTTAACACAAGAGCATCAAAAACAATGTTTTTGCTATCTAAGGACAAATCATTTTTAAACGGATACATAGATTGAAGTGAGGCATTACACGTGGATACAACTTTTTTAACATGATCATTCCAAGACATTTACTCATCAAAGACTCCTCCTTGAACTCGTAAGGATTGAACACGAGTTATTAAATTATTGTTGATGCATAATGTAAAGTTCTGAAGGCATTGTAGTTGGGTTGGGTTCGCTATGACAAGAAGTAACGTTTTATCAATATTAAGTGCTGCATTGTTGGTCGACATCCATGAAGAAACTAGAGTCAGGTCTTCCTCAATTTTCTTGACTATCACTGCAATTCCCTCAAGCGGACCACTAATAAAGAGATTATTGTCGTCTGCAAACATTACACACTTACACCACTTAAGCACACTAGGAAGATCGTTCACCATTAAACTGAACAGTAAATGACTTAAAAATATAACCTTGTGGAACTCCAAGAAGGGTTTGTTTCATAATGCTAACCGCATATCCTCTCAGAATTCAGCATGAGATAATGAGAGTAAATGAAGTAAGGGGCAACGTAAGGCTTTCGTGCGAATATTTTATGCAATTTGCTAATCACGGGAACTAGTTAAAATTATTGACGAGGTATTTGTTCTCGTCCAGGTAAAGCTGTAGCATTAGAAATTATTAAATGAGTGTGTTATGTCGAAGTACCTAGTGGACCTTTTGTTTGTTTTGAAGTGAAAAATCATTCGACAGTGAGGGAACGAAAGTCCTTACACGTGTTTTTGGACAAAACGTTTTTGCTGATGAGTTATAATGTGTACAATATTTATACAATGTTGATTGTGAAATAAGATTGTCGATCTATAGCGTCAAATAAATGATTTCCTCATGGATCAATTGCCTTTTACTGTGGATTTGATGATTATCTCCAAGTAGATTTTATTGCACTGAATTCCATGCTCCCTTTTTACCTGAGAGTACTTTTCACTGCCAGCTTTATTTAATTATCGCTGTTCTCTCTGTTCAAATTGAAAGTCTAATCACATTTATGTAGCTCTCACTCCATCTCCACACTCAATCTATATGAAAGCTCTTGTGTTAAACTCATCTGAATTTTATTTCCAGAATTTAAAATGATCAGATGAATAAGGAACACACTATCATAAATGACAGTCTGACTCTGGAATGTCCGTAAGCTATTATTAATGTCCGAATGAGTTTTATACGTAGATCAAGATACCAAATGGTAATAAACTCAATTAACTGGAGGGATCTATTTAACATGTGTCTGCTTTATCGGATGAGTTGTTAGAAGAATTGAATTAACTGTCACAGGACCGGATATTCTTGTGCCTGACATACAAACCTGCACTCACCGCTTTACAATCTTTTGATTGCGATTTATTCCAAAATATTAACCTATTATTTATCTGTAATTTCCCGTAGAATATTTACCCTACTGGGCTCAGCCTATCTGCCTTTCCTCATCGTTACCTATTTTTCCGACATTCACCACATTACCACATTCTTTCCACCGGGGTTGCCACTTCTTATCCAGTTTCACAAGTATGCATCATCTAATAAGAGTGTTTCTGTACTTTGTCCCAAGTACAATTGATAGCGAATATAATGCCACACAATAAGGAAAAGCCAGTTGCTATATCAAATATTCCATGGAATGCAAGCAGGAGATTCAGATGGACGAGAGCCAGCCAGAGACAATAATATCTGATTATGATACATGCAAGCATGAACTTGTATCCTCATGACAAAAAGGACACGCTGCGGAATGGACGGACAGCATTTGAAATTCATTAAGACATTCTGAGTCTGCTTTAAAACTGTAGAAAATAGGTAATATGTCACCGACATGATTTTTGAAGATAGTATGAGATAGTAGTATGATGCACTACAATGAGTTTTATGCAGCATACCATTTCAAACGAGCACGGGATCCTCTTAAGTTGATACAACAGTCGTAGTAGCATCTCCAACAAATTATACTGTCGTAAATGTTACACAAAACAATAAAATTGTAATACAATATCAACTTATCATGCCATATCTTAAGACTAGCAGCTGTATTGTTAAAAATGACAAAAGTTAGGTACATTCGTGTGTGCGATAAAATTCGTTAAGTAAGAATTGAAGTATATAGAGGCAACCCTATTGTGTTCCCGTTGATCACACTTTCACCATTACATAACTATTCACTAAATCAGGTACATCATATCTCGAAGGAATGCTCGTCGATCTATTTCAGAATACCCTTCTTCGAATTTCCCAAATGATTTCCTTCCTTACGCACCTAATTCTACTTGTCTGTGTTGTCCGCCTCCACTAACTTTCTCGAAGAAGGGACATTCCTTCCTACCTGATCTCTTTATGATCTCCCCTTGCTTTTATTCGGTCAATCAACAGCTAATTATTGAACTCTAGAACTTTCGAAACGCTGATGATGTAACCATTTTAGTTCTCTGGAGTTAAAATTCATCTGTACACTCCTTGCTCCTGTGCTAGTTACGATTTTGCCCATATCCATCCAATTCGATTCAAGTCAAAAGCACAAGACAGTTCTGTTACTTCTTGGTATCCTTAGTTTACCAAAAAGTAAATAAATAAAAATCTCATATAAGCAACCTAATGTTAGATGCTCTGTGAATGTCCTACCGCATTTGCGTTGAACCTTTTGTCCGATGTTACCTTTGCAAAAATTTTGAACTTATACAAAGACGTTAATTTTATATTTATATAAATTGACTATGGATCTTCTTTTGAACGAATAGGAATATTTATTAAGTTCGCAAGCTTTTAAGGTAACACTGCCGTCGCATCAGGCTAACACTTTACACAGCTAAGGTTATCAGTTGTAAAGAACTAACTAACAATAAGAAACATCTTACATCAATTATCATCCCCATATCTATCACCACCATGTGCACTTTTGAAAAAGAGAAAAGCATCTTGAGGTCGAAATATTATTGATCCTTTCCTTCCTTTCCGTTTGACCTCTTTCCTCTCTTTCCAGGTGAGAAGCTGATGACTTTGTGTCTGTTTTAATTAGGCAGTTCCTGATTGAATTTCCGGTGATTACGTCTCTCTGAAGGAGCAGTTCTTCCAGAGTGTGTCTTCAGGTGGTTCAAGGGGAATTACTGCACTCCAATCAATCTTAACTCGTGGATGGGGTGTGACAAGTCCAGTGGTTGGGAGTGGGTTTGCAGTTATGCCTTTAACGACTGTCTAATGCTGAAGAGATAAACATTAGTTATTCTGGTGTAATATAATCAATTAGCTTTTTAAAGTAGATATAAACATAAGTGTTTTATTGGTCAAGTTGTGATTGAAACCTCAATCACTCAGTCTCAAATCCACGAGGATCAGTTTCGGTTCAACAGCCCGTTAATGGGGAGCGAGTGAACTCATTGCTTAACTGACAATAAACCCGTGCGAATAGCTTACGCTTCTTTGTCAGGTTTGCTTTGGATTTGTATTCATTAGGAGGTTTTCGTTCGTTATTTCCGGTTTTGTTGGAAGAGAGCATTAAAGAATTATTGGATAATGTGAGATTGGGAGTGGAAAGTTGAGATGAGAGAGAAAGTAAAAATTCCCTATTTAAACCAATGTTACATTTTTTGTGTTTCTTGTGCTAGGAAAGAGTAGATGGGGAGAGATAGGAAATAGATTATTAGGGGAGATAAGGACTTGTCCCTTCCCTTTCCTTTTCACTTTTCAACTCCACACGTCACTTAATCTTTAATGCTCTCTGAAAACAACCTACGTGGAAGAACAGTGATACATACAGATTAAGTTAACCACTAGAGACTATATATAAAAAAACCTACTCCTAGTAGCCTCTTATAGCCCAGTCAATTTTGCAATTAGGGATAGTTTAAGGTAAAAAGAATCCTTGCAGTTAAATTATTGCTGAATATAGTGTCCCGTGCACTTATTGTGCCAATTTCGAATTTTGATAATCGTACATTCCATAGCAACATAGGAATCCTATGAATTTAGAACTATTCTGGCAGCTTTGGATTAGATTGGCAAGTCCAGAGTATACAAATAATATTTCAAGAGAAAGTAGTAGCAACAAAATTATCATAACTTGAGCCTTTCCTTTTAAAACCATGTACTTAAGTCATGGTGGCACGTGGCTTCCTTGTCGATCCCTTGAAATACATCACATTGTTTATATAAAATATCTTACTAAAAATTTATTTAAGCATCTGCTTAGCATTTAAGCGATTGAACGGTGAGATAACCAAGCCTACTTTGCGTCATGACATTTCTACAGATAATTAGTCTCGCGAAGATTCTCTTACAATTTTAGTAGCAAGATTTTAACATGATTTCCTGGTCTAAGAAAACAATTCAGTTTTTTCAAAAAGTTCTAGAACTAGCTTTCCAAAACGTAATCATACGTGTGTGGCCTCAGTGACCATCTCAGATTTCGTGAGAAAACAATTAATAGTATCTCACCTCTGAGACTTGTATTAATTGACATTCTCTCCATTGTCAAAAACACTTGCCAAGAAACAAAGCCACAAACTCAGACTTCATAATGTTACAGGTGATATGTCAGATCAATTGTATTCTGTTTCATTAATAGGATCAACTCAGTGTACTCACAAATATGTAGTGAATTTTATGTTCATTTCAAAGTAAAAGAAATGTATTAAATATACAAGTCCACTTAAGCAATGATACATTAGTCTTGCCGACAATCAAGCCTTTTCACATATAAAAACAATGTACATTCGGATGATATGATATATGCTATCGATGATACCTTCAATTCTTATGGATAAATTTTACAAACTTATTTAGTTTTCAAAATATAAAAAATTTATTCTTGTTTGAATATATAGATGCATATAAACTTTAGTGTAGGGGTTTAAAAGGAGGGAGTAGAAATTCAGTTTGATCTGAATTAAGTCAGAACATGTGTTCGTGCTCTGAATAGCTTGGTTTGCTCCTATGTCTTCATGGCTTTCTCAAATGAAGTCTCAGTAGCCTGTGTATTCGTGGATATTTTGTTCTCAAGTAAATATAAACAATAAGAGCGAAAACTTATTGAAAATGAGGCAAAATAAGCATCAGGAGAACTAGTGACACACTTGTTGATCTCAGTTCAATTCAGCTTTGTCTCTGCTTCCAATAAATTTCTTCTCTTCTGTTGATTAAATTCAATGGACTAGCATTCGTGCAACCTGTGGGAGTGAGGTAAAAGCCTCAAAAAGGAATGCATGGTATCACCATAGATCAAGGGCCAAATATTAACTAAATTAAAAGGAGGATTGCTGCTGCATTTCATGAAAGTGCTGGGCGAGGTTCGTGAATGAGTTGGGTTAAGTTATTAAGTTTTCACTCGTTTCATTCTTTACTAACTGATTTCATGAATCTCACCCAGCACTCTCATTAAATGCACCACCACCAACGGCTATTTTCAATATTAATTAATTAACTATCTTAGTTATTACACAGTATTTACATCAGATTATATACATGGTATACTACACGGTGTAGAACGTACCCTTTTTCTCCAAACACAAACTAACTAATTAAATTTAAACTATCTGTGCAATATTTGCACTGGAAGGAGTAGCAAATTCCTCTTTCTTCTCGCCAATTAGTCTTCTTTTCAATTATTTTGAATCTCGATAAGCGCAAGGTACCTTCTATTCGGCTTGAAATGTTCTAAATGTATTTTTAACAGTATACTAGGCCCATGTGTGATCCAAGGTAGTAGTTTTAGAAGAATCGCCCATTATTGGAAAATCCCGATAAGCTAGGCCCAAAGTAACATAGTTATCAGATGCATACCTCTTTGAGGCTTGAACATCGTTACCACAGGTTGCACGTATGCTAGTCCATTGAATTTAATCAACAGTACGAGTACTAAACACGGTACCTTTTTCATGCTCCGAGTTAAGCTAGTTGATTTCATGCCAGCTCACACCATCATTGTCAACTTTTAATGAAATTGCACGTATTTTACTAGCATTATAACATTTTATTTATACACTTTGTCTTGAAATCTTTTCGGTCAACTGATTCATAAGTGTTTATTAAACGTAGCAGTTTAGAAAGCTGTGAAGAGTGAATAAGTAAACCAAATTTCATTGCTGTGGTTTTTGCTTCGTGGAAATTCTTATAAAGGAACATTATTTGTGAGTGGACAGCGGGGCTTCAGGGCACTCGTCGCACTTGAATCCGCCGACGGTGTGTTCGGAGGACAAGTGTTCCTTGAGTTCGGAGCCACTGGGACACCCGCAACGTACGTAGACACAGTGAGACTCTAAACTACTCTAAAGACTATTTAATCCTGAAGACGTACGTGATGTTGCACACGAAGCAGTTGAAGGGTCCTGGGAAGTCCTTGTAGGTCTCTGCACACGTGAGACGGTGGGTTTCTGCTGAGAAGGTTGACTTGCAGTCGTCGTGTGTGCAGAGGAAGGTAAGTGTTTAAGGGTGGAACTGCCGTTGTTGGTCGTTGCGACTCTTCGGGTTTGAATTCACACCACACACACTTCTTGTTCCTCGCGAACAGCGGGTTATAGCATTGCGGCCCAACGCAGTGGGATTAGCACATTTTCCCGACTTCGGAGGATGTGGTTGTTGAGGAGGAGGGGAATGTCAAAGGTCGCAGACTTTGGGAGGCAGAGAGAACAGCGGAATGAAGTGCGTTCAGACTGGGCGGAACTGGTGAACGTTTTGTCGCATTTATACTTCAATGAGGACTTGTGGAAGGTTTCGTTGTGGAGGGAAAGGTCAGCGGGGTCATGGACGACTTTCCAAATATTCTGGAATACAGTCGACACATTCCTTTGACGTCTTCAGAAGTGAAGGGACTCGCAGTGGATGAGTTTGTCTCATTTACACTTGAAAATGATGAAACACACAAAGTAGACGAATTTGGAGCGTTGCTTTGACTTCTTCGAGACACTAGGAACGTCTTCACTTCCCGATTTTTGCTTCCTCCTGTTCCTTTTATTACATGACTTTTTGATGGTGACGATAAAGTCACTGTGATTGTCTTCCAGGGGCTTTTGGAATGTCCCCTATCGCTTCCACAAGTTCAGAAGACGGCTGATACTCCCTGAGGATGTGATAATTAATCCTTAAGCATTCAACTAAATTATTTGGTACGTACTTGTCACTCGCATTAGATTCATGTCCCACTTCGCACTGCTCCTCAAAAACGTCAACGGGACGCATCTGCCGTTGCCAACGTCAAATCTGAGGTGTAGAGCTAACGGCCGCCGTAGTGTCCAAATCGGTTGGTGGCGGTGAACACGCAGAATGGTCGTCTGTGTCGTTGTTGGTCTCTGAGAGTTCCGAGTCACTTGGAACGACTTCCCTGTTAAATATTAATAACGTTAATGAATTCATTGAATTAAGGCAAAAGTTGTGTTCAGACTTACTCATCACTTTCCCCTTCAACTTTGATTTCATACCAAATTTCAACTATTTTGCCTTTTTGAACTTTGTTCCCATTTCCAGAGACCACGGAAACCCCCTCCAATCCCTCACGGGTACCGATTAAATCTGCGTTGCATTCGAATTCCTCGAGACTCCCACACACCTCGCAAGGGAGCTTCTTGGAAGAACCTTCAATATCCAGTGCAACCTCCGTTCTGTTCCGCTCTGGTTTGCGAGGCTGCGATTCCAAGGTGACGTCACTCAACCTGGTCAGCACAACCGTTGCCCTCATCTACAAAAATTCATTCATCAGTCTCAGTTTAAATTAATTTGATAACATTGCTTTAGACACAATTAGTCTTTGCCAGTTTTGGATCGTCCTTCCACTCCTCCAAATGGTCTTTGAAATATTCAAGTAACTCGAGAGACTCCTCCGCAAACATTTCATAATTTTCCTCCGACTATAACACATCCTTAATCACTTTCAACGAACAAGAAGCGGTGGCAAAACTATTTTTTGTCCTCCCAAGTCTATTGATGGCTCCAGAAGGAAACACATCCTCCACTGAATTCACCTTCCCCATTCAACTTTCGAACGCTTTCTTGGACTCCCCCAGTGACCCCAGAATCACCTTCTCCCCCACACGTCTTCTCAATTGATTGAACTTTAATCTTAAAGCTTCCATCTGGTGAAACAGGTCGACTAGAGATCCAACGGAACCCCAGCATATTAAACAAATACATATGGCTGAATATTCTTTTCGTTCTTTATGTTCAATTTGATCTGACAGCGGTTCCCAAAGAACATTCAGAGCTTCTTTAATTAACTCGACTCCATCCAGAATATTCGGCTAACCACGAACAACACACGAATTGCGGTTTCCCGTTTGTAATTCGAAATGATTGACTGCTTTGAATACACGGAACATCCGCTGTGTGACACTTAAACTTTTCTCCATGTTATATTTATTTACACTAGCGACAATTCAAGTCTCTTAAACTTAACAAAAGCTACAAAGATCTCAACACACAAGAATGTAAACATAAACAAACGCTTTCCCGCTCTTTGTCTCCCACGCCTCATACTTCACAGATGCATGAGATGTGCATGAGTATTCACAAGATAGCTTCTGTGGAACTGCCAAATGGGATTCCTGGGTAATTGTCTGGATGCAAGTTTTCGGGTTGGAAACAATTACGTGTTGCGGATTCAACAACATGTTATTTGCACACGAAGGAAAAAAGCAAAACTAAACAAATATTTAACATTTGGATAGTTGGAACAACAATGTCAGTAATTTGTATCGTGATCCAACTCATTATTGTTTTTTAAAAATCATCAATACACGTTGTAAATTATGTTGTTAATACAAATAGAACAATTTACTAACAGCCGCGGACTGGGGAATGGAGGCGAGTGTTTCAATGTTGTAGGAGGGTCTTAGGTGGTAGGTCTAAGTTAATTGCAATGACGCATGTAAGGTATTTTTCATAGTCCCAACTACTTCGGTGAAAGATATGGGCCTTGTGGGTGTCGAAACTAGAAAAGCCTCACAAATTCAGATGAATCCCTAATTCCTATTCGCCAATGTCCCTAAATCCCTTATTAAATGCCGTAGAAATAATGAAGGGGCAATATGAAACAAAGTTAATGTCGAATGGAAATGTCTTAGTGATTTATTCACTACTCACCGAAGATTTCTACAAATGTCTACTTGGGAGATTCTGTCTCCTGACTAACTTCCCTGAGGGGTAATCACGCTTAACGCTAATAACTAACCCTGACTTTAACCTCTGACCTCAACTCTGTCTCTCTACTCACTAAGCCTAAACTCCCTTAACCTCTGACCTTCCCTTGACCCTTGGGGATGAGTTAGTGGGGGGAGGGAGATAGGAGGGTCTGTGTGGGGAGACGAATTCCGTGCTCAAACCACACAGGTTAACCTCTATCTCCAGGTTTAGTTAGTGGTTACTGGAGGAGGTCGACGTCTTTGGAGCGTTTGGGGTGGAAGGAGATAGGAGGGTTTGTGTGGAGAGACGATAATCCGTGCTCAGCCACACAAAGGTTCCTCTATCTCCGAGGGGAAAATGCAGGACTCCCGTGGAGTACTGCAACTGCTGCAACTGCGACTGCTGCAACTGCTAAATCCCCGGTTGGAGATTTCTCTTCCTTCAGGTTGAGGAGCTTTTAAGCTCCTCTTCGGCCGCTGGAAATAATAATGAATATTTAGGGAACAATCTAACACACGAACAATTCCCTAAATATTCCTCTAATTAATCCTACTAACACACTAACCAACACTCACCCAAAACTATGGCACACGGAACTAAAGCACCACACAAGGTGCTAAGTAAAATCGGGGATTTCGGGAGAACTGCTCCCGAAATAACCGAAAACTGCAACACTGGCAACACACTATATATTTAGAGGGCTGCTGCTGCTGATCCGGATTCAATTTACTTACTGAAGTCCGGAGTGGCAGCAGCTCTGGAGTAAGTGGAAGACGTGGCACTGCCACGAGATGAAATGGGCGGAGAGAATGAGCTGGACGGAGTTCAGCTCATTTCTCCAGGTGCCACTGAAGACCTAAATCTCATTGTTGAGATTTCGGGTCTTTACACGCATCGTTGCCTAATAAAGTAAGAGGGTTTTTAAAAGGGCACACTTGCCTTAAGTATATTCTAATAAGTCTGTGCAGTTTGATGTGTGAAGCTAAAACTTTTGTCGGGGCATTGAGCATGTAATATGAATACGGCGGGAATATTCACTAGCTAAATATTCAAAACAAACGAGACTTGTTTACCTTTTCTCACTCAGAGCTTATTAATATTTATATTAGATTACAACAAGTTAAAATACATTTACCAAGATTTAATCACGAGTGTAAACATGGAAACACAATTAAATGCCCATGGTAAAATGAAACTTAAGTCCTCCGCGTGTACTTTGTGTTCCAAACTATCTCCAGCAAATGAGGTAACCACAGAAGAACCCGGGCAGATACGAAACGTCCTTGGAAATCGTGTTCCAGACGTCGCTAGGGTTCTCGATGAGACAACAGTGGATAAGATCATGTTGTGTGAGGATTGCGATGTGCTAGTAAAGGAAGCGATGCGACTCCACGACCTAATTGAGACCCTAAACTCTCAACTTATTTCCGTGCTGGTTTCCATCAAAACAAAAGTTATTGAAAAGGCACAGAACGTCAAAGGAGAACCTGAGGATAAGGGGAAGGAAGAGTAAGTGTTTAGTACTCCGACGATTTATTTAACGTAGTACTCACTTCCTCCGTCTCAAAGATGTCGAACAACCAAGACAAAGTCAATAGAAGGTCACAAAAAGAACCGTGGGGAATCTGAAGCTGTTAAAATAAAAGCAAATGCGGTTACTAAAGTCAAAAAGACTAAACAACGGCCGCTTAGACCTCTAGGGTCAAAGGAACCAAAGGTCAAGGCCCGGGAAGAAAGACAAAGGGGGCAGTAAGTGAAAAGTGGATATAAAAATATTTGTGTCACGTATAGTAACACGTTAATATGGAATAGGAGCTCCGTGACTTCAGAAGTGGAAGGTTTTAGCGGAAACGAATATTTTGTATTCAAGGACGAAGCTGACAGTCATGAGTGAGTTTCAAATGAATCGTATATTCTTGCCTACCATGATAGTCGATTAGTTTAATGAATAATTACTGTTTTGTTAGGGAATCCGACGACGCTGACGAAACCTTTTCTTTATCTTCCACTGCAAAAAGCAGTTCCTTCGAACGGAGCGACGTTGATACATACGAACCACCGTATAAAACACGTCAAACAACCAAAACGAAATTAACCGAAGATCCAAAAAAGAATCGAGGGGGGTCAGGAGCTGTTAAAATAATAACAAGTGCCACAAAGACTCAAAAGCGGCTGTTTAGACATCAAAAGTCAAAGAAACCAAAGGTCGAAAAACGAGAGAAATCTCAAAGTCAAATGAGACGGAGCAAAGACTTCTGCTGCAGTTGGTGTTCGAAATATTTCAGAAACATGCAAGACAAGTTTCTCCACTACGAGTCAGTTCATTTCAAAGGAGCTGCTGAGGACGTCGAAGGAGAATGTCGAATTTATTCCAGAATATGTGGGAAGTCATCAATGACCCCGGCTGACCTTTCACGTCATAACGAAACTTTCCACGACTCATCCTTCAGGTTCCGCTGCTCCAGCTGCGACAAGAAGTTTACTAGCGAAGGCCTTTTGAAGGCCCACAAGGCCATTCACTCAAATTTCATTTCATTTTCATGTTCACTTTGCGTGTCCAGCGTTGCTGCGACTTTTGAGAGTCCCAGTGAGCTCGGCAACCACATCCATCGTGTCCACGCTCACACGATCAGGATCTCCAGAGATGTTCACTCCAATCAAGTAGGCCCAGAGTGCAGTAATTCTACGTTGACCTACGGAAGGAAACCAAATTTTTGTAGGTGGTGCGGATCGAATATGAGAGGTTTCTTTTTGCTCCGCGAGCACGAAAGACAAGCGCATCCTGAACGCTTTACATTCGTCTGCGAGAACCTCTACTGCCAATCTACATTTGCTGAAGAAAGTTACGTGCTCACATGTCAAGAGACTCACCGAGATTCCCCAGGACCCTTTAAGTGCTTTGTCTGTCAAATCACGTAAGTCCAACATAATTCTTATTCCTTCAGCTTTCAGAAGTTTCCTGTATGACCTAAATATTTTATTACAGATGTCACACTGCCTCTGAACTGAAAGAACATTTGGCCGCTAAACACACAGCGGGCGGCGTCATGTGCGAGGAATGTCCGGCACTCTCTTCCACAAAACGATTTCGAGATGCATTTCAATTGGTAGCCCACAAAGCAGTTAACCACGGCGGTGAGTGGCCTCACAAGTGTCCTCTCTGCCAGAGAGGATTCCGATCTCCATTATTAGTGAAGAATCATCTCCGTTCAGTTCATAAAGACTCAAGGGACCCCGTAGTTCCCGATCCGTACGAATGCAGTGATTGTGGAAAGAAGTTTGCAAACATAAGAGCACTACACTCACACATACAAGTCGAACACAAGGAACAAGGGAACGTTGTTTGTAAAGAGTGTGGGAAGATCCTTCGAACAAAGAAATCCCTGAAGTATCACATGAAGATCCACAAGGGACAAATGAACCACGTGTGTCATATCTGTGGAAAGGGCTTTGTGAGATCCCATGACATTAAAGTTCACCTCCAGACTCACACTAAAGAGAAATCCTATGCATGCACCTTCTGCGACAGGACTTTTGCCCGACCATTTACCCTGAAGAACCACATTCAGATCCACAGGGGAAAAAAGCACCAGGTGTGTTATTTCTGCGGAAAGGGCTTTGTGAGATCCCATGACCTTAACGTTCACCTCCGGACGCACACTCGAGAGAAATCGTATGCATGCGCCTTATGCGACAAGACTTTTGCCCGATCATTGCCCCTAAGGAACCACATGAAGACTCACAAGAGACAAAAGGACTACGTTTGTCATATCTGTGGAAAGGGCTTTGTGCGCTCCGAGGTCCTAAAAGTCCACCTCCGGACGCACACTGGAGAGAAACCATATGCATGCGCCTTATGCGACAAGACTTTTGCCCAATCATCTATTCTAAAGATCCACATGAAGATCCACAAAGGACAAAAGGACCACGTGTGTTATTTCTGTGGAAAAGGCTTTGTGGATCCCTCCGGTCTTACAGTCCACCTCCGGACGCACACTGGAGAGAAACCCTGCGTGTGTCATATCTGCGGAAATTCACGTGAGCTGTATTGCTTAATATAGAAATTAAGTGCTAAACGTAATGAGAGATTTGAAAGATGATGTATGTACAAAGTCTTACTTGACAGAATATGAAGTTATAATTGTTGGATTGGATATGAAAATTGAGTGTATGACTTCTTGTCTGAATGATTTAAGTATGTAAGTACAGAACATATTACTCGTATTGTGTGAATGAGCTGAACATTTATGATCCAAACGAGACTCCCTCTGCGGTACCAGACGCAGTTGTATAAGTTGAAGTGAGCTGATGAAGGAATATAATGAATTATTTTGTTGTATGGTAATAATGTAACGGAAAGGAATGTGTAATGTCAAAATGTACTTGTGTAATGTCAAAATGGTGATTATGTAACGTCAAAAATGTATAGATATAGGTTCTGACTCAACCTGTTTTATTTAAAGTTTGTGAAGGTATTTTGATGTCGTGGTTTCATGGGCTAACGCTCGTAGGAGACCGAGAGAGTTAAAGAAAATAAATAAATAAATAAATAAAATCTGCGGAAATTCCTTTACCGTACGCCACGCGATGACTAAGCATTTCCAGCTACACAAGAGAAACGGGACCTGGGAAAAAGAACCACTTAAATAATCCTTTCCCAGTTGGTTAGTTTCTTGTGCCCGGAAAACCGGAAAGTGACTCAATTTATCTCACAATGAGTTAAAACCCCACAACAGTTAAAATTGGTGATGAAGATGAGCTTACAATAAATATCCAACTACCCTAACCGCCAATATGACTTTCATCATACACAATAGCACTAATTAATATCAATACTGAATATTTTATTAGTTAATCATAGTTCATAGCATAGTTTTTTTCAGTGACAAGTAATAATAACTAATTATAATACTTTTCGATATCAGGTTACAAAAATATAATAATCTTTTATAATGCATTGTGTCTATTTCATATATGTAAACCTAATCATAGCTTGAAGTTCTAACTGTAGTTCCTTAACACTAAAACGAGGTATTATTTGTGCATCATTATACACGAAATTATCATTTCTACATGCAATTAAGAGATGACAAATATTATACCCAAAACCATTTATTGATCCTATTTGTTATACTCAATGCTTAAGTTTTTCCCATTTGAATTGCTTGGTAGTAGTGGACTGCTAAATCATATTCCGTTCTTGCTTGCCGAATTCCAAAATTCAGATGATTTCTGTAAACTCACTTACTTATTTCAAATTCATGTTAAACAAGTTTAATTAAATAAACGTGTGATTAAATCGGGTCGTTAAATATGGAAACACGATCAAGGGTAATTAAAAGAGTGAAATTAAAGTCCTTCACGTGAATTTCTGCATTAAGTGAATTCAAACCAGTCGAGTTACGGATGTCATTGGAAGTCTTGTTCCAGACTTCGTTGGAATTCTGAATGAGTTTTCAGAGCAGGGCGTGTTGTGTGGAGAATGCAATCTTCTAGTAAAAGAAGCAGCCAGGCTCTGCGGCCTTCTTGAGACCGTATATTCCCAACTGAACTCTGCGCAGTCATCCATCAAAGCAAATGTAGTAGAGAGATAACCGTAGGTCAAAGAAGATGAGGAAATAGACGAGAAAGTGTCAAATTCCAATGTATAAGATTATTTAGAGCGGTATTAACAAATTGATTTTAAACTGTAATCCATCAGCCCAGATTTAGAAGTCTCAACAGGCGAAGAAATGTTTATCATAAAGGAAGAAGTGGAAAGTAATGAGTCTTAAACGGGTCAAAGCATTCTTATTAAAGAACCATTAAATCAGAGTATTTTCTATTAGAGATTACAACGTTCCTGCTGATCCTCTGGAGATAATTAGGGGGATTCTTACGAACCATCGTCGAAATCACGTCGAACAATCAGGAATAGATCACTTAAGATCACATCGGCAGTGGACGACGAGAAGGCTTATCGTAAATCCTGAAAGGGCCATAGAAAACACTTCCACTGAACTTAGTGTTCGATATACTTCAAATCAAAGAAGACAAATTCCTAATCTGTGAGTCGATATATATGTATCCAAATCCACATTAAACACTCCAGACATTTAATCCTTTGGCCTTGTGTACTTCACAAGTTGTTATTTTACGGTGATTACTCACCAATTGTGAATGCTTGTCAGCAAATAAAACACTTGTTTAAGTGTCAGACATTTATTACAGTAAATAATTTCTTTTTAAGAGTTTAAGGAAAAAGAACTATAAAAGGCTTTAACTTAAAATAATTCACAGACTTCAAAAGACTAGAATGTCACACAAGAAACTGCAATCTCTCTGAACAAGTTTAATCTGTGACTTATTTATTGAGACTCTGCTACAATCATTCATACAAAAAGGCAAGTCGTACAAGGATATCTTAACTTTCAATTCATTCCTTTTGTATCTCTGGAAGACAATGTTTAACTAAAAATATAAAGGACTCGGTATATATTTAAACCTTCATCATTTGGTAACAACCACTCCATCAGTCAAGCAAAACCTGAGATTTAATTGTCACAATACATTCTGTTGTATGACATTTTAACAACATCTAGACACCGTCAATTAAATAAATGTTTCTCTGACATCATGATCGGATCGGGGTATCTCAGATGTCGTAGAAGAGACTTTGGCATTCAGTATAATTAGATTTCAACCTATTTTTACAAATTTAATACGACAAGCAGTAAAATAAACCTGGTGTATAATAAACGATAACAACCACAACATGACATGACATTTTGGTAGACAATTCGCTCCTGAAGTTCCTGATTTGTGTGTTTTTATTCTGACGGTTGATTTGATACAAGATTTAAAATAATAGTCGTCAATGAATCTTATATCAGAGTTCAATAAAAATGAACATTAAAATTATTAATTCAGTCATTAGGTATGAAACTTGAAAAACAATAAACGTCCTAAATCACATAAAATTGAGCGGAATGACTGTAGAGCAAGGAGATCGGGATGTGATTTCCGGTCACATTGGCCTCCGAGTCGTGAAGGAATATGTGGAAATAATAATAGAATTCGTCAATCAATCCGTAATGCACCTTTGACGATCGCATCTTCATCATGAAATGAGGATGATTTGCTCAGAGGAAGTCAATCGAAATTGGGGATGCTTACTTCAATTACATTTAAGTGAAACAGAAACTTCAAGAGGAATGGAGACTATACGACTGATGAAATAATGCATTCCGTCTTTGTCCATATGTCCACAACTTGTATATTCTTAAATGCGTTGTTCACAGTGAATTTCATATAATTTGTGTGCTTTCCCATCATTACTTGGTATTTGTACCGACGTGATGAATCTTACATGTTAAATAAAATAGTTGTATGCGGTGTATGTCAGTATATAAACTCTTTTTCTCGGTGATTTAAGATTCCAATCACTCTTCATTCGCTCCCACCACTACTTTACCCATTCATTTTTAATCTGATATGAATTTAATTAGACTTATCAAGTTTTACAAATCCTTATCAAACAATTAAATGGATAAAGTGTTTAAATTAATTCACATTTCACACAACTACATACACACGCAGTAAAAGGAACCATTTATGTCATTTTTGCATCATCTGAATAATTGCTTATTTTTTGCGAGTGTACCTTTCGTTCATATCTTAAGTGTGAGTTTCATATTTATTCCCTTCTCAGCTTCTTTGAATTATTTGACAATTTCGTAGTATGTGGAATAATGTGCTTTAAAATCAAATGTGGTTTATTAATTAATATGAAATAAATAGGAACAAACTTTCATGAATTCGCAGGCATGTGTGCTATCGTAACTCAACTATTAAATAATGTTACACAAATAAACTCTCAGTTATTCATCAATCCTCAAGCACAATTAATTGGATTCTCTATATTACACGCTACTTTACTAAAATTACAGCACCTGTCTATTTTGTGATTGTTGTGACTATATTTGTATTAAATCAGAGTTAACAATGACACAATTCTACTGAGGTGATCGTTTGCTACTATTAACATGATTATTTGTTATTAATGTTCCCCGAGTTACGAAAGCTAGAAGTGAGTTAATGGTACTTCTTGAGCATGAGAGATGCTTGCGCAGGATTCTGTTGAAGTCCATGAGGGTGGACCAAATTGAAACTCCTGAGGGCCTCGAGGGTTTCCAGGGCTGTTTGCTTGTTGAAGTTGAATTATCTGCTGAGCCTGTAGAATATCCATTAGAGAAATTACCCCATGTGGACTCATCGAAGGATGCGAGTGAAGAAACTGTTCTCCATTCCACAAACCCGAACTATTTGGACCAGGAAACCGTAACATCGTCTGAGAGCTCCCGAGACTCGGGTCACTTGGAAGTCTCGTCCTGTGGTGACAATACCCGTCATATTCATCAATACTCGAGGCATTCAAGTCCCCAGACTTGTTGGAAAGGTGACTCTTATGACTCCCCAAGGGAGTGGGATCTTTTGGACTAGACTGATTGTGGCTACGATTCCTCTCATCCGTATCACATTTGACAGAAGACGGAGAAAGTCTGTTCATGCGACTCGAGTCCTTTTCTGGAGCAAGAAGAGAGGCAACGTCAAACTGCCGCTTCCTGTTGAATGAATTGATATAACTGGGAAACGAAGATCGATGATGATCATTAAGAAGTTGTTGCGAGCATTTCTGGACTCCAAAGTTTGGAGTGACTGCCGCGCTGATGTTGAAGGGAGATAATGAGAGTCCAAGATTCGGGCCTTGAGGTGAGCCACTCTTAGAAGCTCCAAGTGGTCCTCCAACTCCAGCCATTTGATGATGAGTCCAAGTAGGAGGGGAAGATGGACTTGGGGAGTCACCCACTGACAGTTCTTTGTGTTTTCTCACTTTCGCATGAGCTCGTCTTCGTCGTCGAAAGTCTCCTTTCCTGAAGTCATCCACATAAGCGGGATGAATCTTCCAGTAGTGAGCTTAAATATTAAATAAAGAAATAAATTAGGCTGAGTCCAGTATGAATAAAAATAGCGAAGCTCATGCAGAATTAATGAAATCTTGGAGACAAATGGAATCACATGATGCATTACATCATATCAGATACCGAAGGGTATTTGAAAATGCACAGTAATTGCATCAATCTAAGCAGAGCACTTACACCTATTCTTTCTACTAGCAGATCGTCTGGATTTCATGAAGCAACCGTTTATGGACAAATTGTGGAGGATAGAATTTCTCCATCCAGGACTTCGAGCCCGGAAGTAGGCAAAGTTGTCCAGAAAATATTGGTAGATATCACTCACGACTAATTTCTTATCTGGATGGCTAAGAATGGCCGTAGCAATCAACCGTATGTAGCTGTGTTGAGGTTTGGGTTCCTCAGGAGGTCTGGGCATAACAGGAAGTCTTGGGTTTAATCTCCCGTAAAGACCGTGTAAGAATGGCATCAGCTCTGGACGAATTCCAGGAGGAACTTGAGGCACCCCTACCCCCAAAGGGTATCTTCCTGCAGCCATACAATTAAACAAATGCTGGCTTCTATTATTATCTATGATGGAATTGTTTTCTGGAGAAAGCAGCCTCATTGTTTGCACCGGAGGAATCACAGGATGAGGTTCACTTCCAGGTAAATTAACTTGTCCTGCTGACATAGTTTTAACGATCTAACATATCACTTGATCCGGCTTTCACTAACAATGCACCCATTTAAGACGCTTAAAGCCAAAATACACAATTTTCAAACAAATGTGACCTTTGACCCTTAACTTAATAAAGAGTGTGAGGGTCTTTCCCCATGCTAGTTTTTAAGTGACATATCCAAGATTAAGTCAAAGACGTTGAGGTAGGGGAGTGGCTGGTGGGTGGAGTGGAGAAGAAATGTGAAAATTCTGTATCTCAACCAATGCATTTCTCGTATCTCGCCCAATGTAATCTTCCCTCTCTTCGTATGGGGATTTACACAGGGAGTACGCGAAATTTAGCATTGGGCGTGATTTTCACTTTTCTTCTCCACTCCACCCAAAAGCCACTCCCCTACCTCAACGTCTTTGACTTAATCTTGGATATCTCACTTAAAAACTAGCATGGGGAAAGACCCTCACACTCTTTATTAAGTTAAGGGTCAAAGATCACATTTGTTTGAAAATTGTTTATTTTGGCTCTAAGCGTCTCAAATGGGTGCATTGTAAGAACTTTCACTCAATGTAAACTGTTTCTGATTGAGAGATTTTCTGAAGGTCAGTTCTGCTCTTTAATTATTACAAAGTATGTAGACAGGTTAAAAATCAAGTATTAAGTATCCCCAGGGGTATAACCAGTCTACGAATTACAATTACAATACTCATAAGGTAGTGACTTGAGACAAGTTGGTGTTAAATTGAGCTCAAAATCAGAGCAGCACGGAGGTTTGATAAAAGAAAACCTGCATCTCTCAGACATCATCCATCATGAGTAGAAGCAGCAGCAGCTTGCGCTGTGTCTAGATTTGAAGGAAAATATTTGCTCGTAGTGTTGTGGAGTTAGAATAGAGATGCTGAAGTTGAGCTTTTTAAACGCCCAAGTGTTAGTAAAATTTTGTAGAAAGGAGTGGGAAGAAGGGAGGTAGACCAACGTTTGGTAATGTGTGTATGTACAATTTATAAGTTTCCATTGTGAGTAGACGCCCAGCCCTGGCCAGAGCCAACCAACCAGTTGGATTTGGACACTCCCCACACTTTTACCTTCTTCCCTTCTCACAGATCTCA